>JASANA010007322.1:0-15367 GCA_030248095.1 Ptycholaimellus sp. GST1_10
GTGTTCGGTTACGTATATCTTTGGAAAGATACTGGCCCTACGGTCCGTTGCGGCAAGAGGAAGGGCATAGAAGGGTTGTGTGGTGTAACCAAGTCCTGGTAGCGGATCGGGCGGAGGCGTTTCCTTCCATTGAAGGTCAAATCCTCCTCTGGCGTCGACTGGACTGAGAGTGGCAATAGTGGTTTGCATGGTTGGCTAGGCTCGAGGCCTGCTGCATTCCATCACCCGAGGGTGTAGGTTTGCACTACTACTAGTGAGTCTACCTACATAACCTCGGGTAAGTGTCCTAACTGAGATGGTGGGGAACTGGTGGCGTGGTTTCTGGGGGTGACGTTGTTGGTGCCGTCGATCCTCCCTCAGCCGCACCTGGTGTCTGTTCTGAGGTTGCCCAATCTAGAGATGTATTATTTAATTGGAGATACAAACGATTCATTTGGGTCGCGTGGTAAAACGCCAGTATTTGGTTGGGTTCCCACGCAGCGACTAGGCTAGGGCAGGACGGAAGGTTGGAGGAGATGGCTATGCTCCTGCATTTCCGCATCTTGGGGCATTTCCTCGCTGCTTCTCCCGCCATTTGCGCTAGCCCAAGTCGTACTCGTCTTTCCTCCCCTAATGTGGGGCTGAGTTTTAATATTACAATCTGGACGTCAATCCCTTAATTTTGGCCCTTGTGGCCACGACGACAGCTATCGTCTGGGAGCGTCCCCTGGGCAAAATCCAAAGGATCAGGATGGGGCTGGTACCTAGTGCGACGCTGGGTGCCTGGAGGTTGGGGACGGACACCATAATCCCAAGATCTTCCGGTCCCACCTCGAAGTCAACCATCATCAGTGGCTCCTTCAGCAATACGTCATTATGTAGTATTGCTTTCGTTCAGTTCGTATTGCTTGGTGAACTTGAGGCAGGAGGGGTGGCCGGAGCGTCCGCAGTCATGACAGGAGGTCAGCTGCTCCGCCTGCCCCGTCTTCTTATTCTCCGCCCCCGTGCCCAGACAGAAGTCGCAGTAGTCGTTCGGTGGATGTGCACCTTCACACGCCTCCCATTTCCAGCCTCCTTCAAGGAAATTGTCTAAGTACCTTCATTGTTGTTAGGATTGGGGGCAGGGGCGGCGCCGGCTGTGCTGGTGGGTACAGGGGCTGTGGTGATGGTTGTGTTGGGCGTTGGGTGCGTTGTCTCCGTCTCTCCTCCGCCGCCCGGTTTCTCAACCTCACTCCTAAATGAGGCCATGGAAATTCAGCAGACTGAAATATTCACCTGAAGCCCATTGAAGTCGGAGTGAACGTGAGCCAGGTGGTAGTTGAGGCCTGGCTTGGACTTGTAGCGTGCGTCGCAGTCTGAAATTACGCTCCATTCACATTACCTACACAGTCCAGAGTGCTTTCAATGTTCACAAAGCAACCAAAAGACCACCATCGATAATTGCCAAGACGACTGCAAAGACAGCGCAACTAAAAGGTGCAGCAGATAAGCGATAGAGTGTATGCGTGTAAAGAAGGGGGTGTGGTATGGAGCATGCTTACTCTTACGAGGACAAATGTATGGCTTCTCCTCCGGCGGGATGAGAGCGGCCGCCGCGCCGCCGAAGTAGCGCTTCTTCCCGTCCTTGCCCACCGTGTACGGGGCTCCTGTGGACGTCTTCTTGGAGTTCTCCAGCGAGCGCCCCTTCAAACTTATTCTCATCCTCTCAGCCGATTGTCTGGGGTAAAGAAGCCTTGGGAGTGGTCGGAGCCTTGGGCTGGTTTCTGGCTCCGCCGCCCTTCTTGAGTGAGTCGGCGTAGTCGTCGCCGTCGCTGGCTTCGTCGAGGTCGTCCATGTCCTCCTCCTCGTCGTCCAGGTAGGCGCTCTCCACGATGGGCAGGGCGGCCTTGGCGGCCTCCCGCGGGGGGTTGTAGGAGCTGGCCACCGCCACCATCGTCGTCGTGTCCGAGCTCCGACTCCCCTCCCCGTCCCCCTCCGCCTGGCTCCCGCTAGCCAGCACTGCCAATCCCTTCCCTCATCTCCCTGCTGGACTGGAGAAGAGGAGAGGGCTTACGAGTGGGCGGGGGATTGGGCAGAGGTCCAAAGAGGAGGATCTCAGGGCGCAGGGGCTGGGTGCGAGGCTTGCGGCGATAGCGACGAGGAGGATAGGCGACGGCCTCGTCGGGACGCCGGCCAGGCAGCCGCTCCTCAGCTCGTCGACAGACATAACCAGGGCGCTGGGCTGCAGAGGAGGGAAAGGGGGTGAGGGGCTAGGGAGGGTGAAGTTGAGGGAACCGATGCCGGTCTGAGGCTCTAGGAAAGGGAATCGGTGGGAGCGCTCGCGGCGCATCTCGCCGTTGAACTTGGAGCAGCTTTTCATGATCTCCATGTAGGCGCTCTCCTGGATCATGTTCGCGAGCTGAGAGAAGGATTGGCCTGGCCTCAGCTGCAAGCCGAACTCCATCGATCCATGGCGTCGCGGCGGTGACCCTCGGCAGGAGCCTTGGGAGTACACAAAGCGCGCGCTTTTGAACCCTTCACCAACTTTTTTAAAGCATATATTTGATCCATTATAGCCTTCACCAATTATTTGGCAATTATGACAAGAGGGCTGCTAGATACTGGTGTAAAATGTACTTCACGAGGAATATGGGGCATAAAGAAAATGTGTCCGAATTATTATTAAATAGTACCACGTGGCTTATTTTAGCATGAAAATAGCACAATTTTGCCGTATAGATTTGTAAAATTTATCAAAGTGCAACGCTTGCAACTTGTTGTCTTTTATTCATAGGCAAACGAATGACTGAAGACAAAACAAAAGGAGCGGTTGACTTAGCCTGTGTATTATTTGGGCTTCTAAGAAAGCTGTTTCAACGCATTAATGAGGACTTTAAATCTGCTTTCGATTCTTTTTGTCCTACTTTTTCATTCAGGCTGCTGCGCCGAAAAGGTTTCAAGCCCATAAATATTTATCATTTAAATTTAAAGCCTGAATTTTCTTGTGAGACGGAACTTCTGCCCGAGTCTTCCGTCCAAAGCACTGACAGCCTTGAAGATGATTTCTTCAGCGATGCATACGAAAGGTTGCCTTAGCCTTAACGACGCAACTGAGTGAATGCAATTGGCGACAGTTTGAAATCCGGAGCGCGGAAAGTGGCCAGCTTTGTTCGCTCTGGCGGCGAGAGCGTTCTGGAAAAGGCCAAGCAATTCTTCGGCTTGGCTGTAAGATACTCTTTTCTTTCAGCCATTCCTTGCATTAGCTTGCAATGGTGCAGTCCAGGAGTAAGCAGCCAACCACAAGCAGCCCAGCACCCGGTATTTACCTACCATCAACTCTACCACCGCTTAAAAATATCTCCCTTGTGGCATTTTCCTTCTCCCGAGATTGTCCCCTTCAGACTGAGAGGGAACGATTTCAGACAAAGGAAGACACCCACTTGCTAGAGAAAGTCGTCGGAAATCTGAAAATCATCGCGGCCAATTTGTCCAAGTCCTCAAACCTCGATGAAGACGAAGTCCACGGGGCCGCTACAGTGGTGAAAGTAATGATTGTGCTTGAATACATGCAAAGCTCACCAAAACATAATCAGGTGCCACTAGTGAATCTAATCGCTTTGCGACGTCTTCGCTTTCTCAAGCCCTCCAACAGAGATCGATTGCAAGCTGTCTTTGAACATTCCTTTTAATACCTATCTTTAATCTACCAAATACGTTTGAAAACAGATTTTGGAGCAGCCGGAAGCCGTGAGCCATTTTGTTCATTCAATGGAGCTGGACAATGATGGCCGTGTCAGCGTAGCCCGTTCTCTTTCATTTTCAATTGATCC
The DNA here is from genome assembly GCA_030248095.1 of Ptycholaimellus sp. GST1_10. Classification (NCBI taxonomy): domain Eukaryota; kingdom Metazoa; phylum Nematoda; class Chromadorea; order Chromadorida; family Chromadoridae; genus Ptycholaimellus; species Ptycholaimellus sp. GST1_10. Next base: position 3,789 of record JASANA010007322.1, read on the forward strand.
ATCCTTTAGCAGATGGATCACGTGTTCAGAGTGGCAGAAACTCTTCACTTCCAAACTTTCTCCCTACTGGCAACTGTCTCTTCATCAGCCCATGCCCATCAGCCTTCAGGAGTGGGACACGGTACCTTTCGTTAATCATTTTAAACCATTCACTGCTTTGTATCATTCGTTGTTTTAGGTGGACTTCAACAAGGACGGCATAGTTGATTTGAAAAGTGAAATTTATCCTACGCTCTTCAGCATGACCACAGAGCCAATCTTTCGCGTCATTTACTCCGCCATTTTTCGGGCATGGGACTCTGACAAAGACGGCCTCCTCTCAACCTCTGCCTCCAGTTAGTCTCAACATCTTCTGATCATGGCGACGACGCTGGTACTCTGCATATTCATTATCCTTCTGCCGCTTTGTTTTTGACCACATTCATACTTTTACCCCAATTTAAAAAGTTATTTATAGTGAATTTTAAAAATACGCCAAAATTTATGGTAAAGTACCCATTGCCTTGCGTTAACTCAACCGGCCAAATAATTTGGAAAAAAACAATTTGCCGTTCAAATTCCTTGGCCTTTTGCCATTCGCCAGCCTAAGAATTAAATTACGAGTCAAACAAGAGTCAAACAAAGTCTCCAAATATGCTCCTCATGCGATCAAATCAATACTTTCGCCTAGCTGATGGTAATAAATGCAAGACGGTGACCGCCAATAAAAGGAAAAAATGGTTTATTGGTAACCACCAACGCAAATGATTCAGGGTGATGCAGCATGAGTGTTTATGAGAAATTTTTGCATTTGCGATGTCCTTTGATTAGTGTTTTCACATGAAAACGCCATCCAAAGCAACATTTGAAGCAGTTATGCCTAATAAGCCTTCTTAGGATATGTATGTGAGCTGGATGGAAACGCAAATGGGTTTTTTTTACTTATTTAGAACAAAATAAATGTACGCAACCCATTTGCGTTTCCTTCCGAACATGATTATCACATTTTCCTTCCGTCTTGACCCCTCCGTCACCGAAAATCATTTAGAGACCAACTACTCTTAAGGATTGCTGTCTGATGGAAACGCAAATGGGTTTTTTTACTTATATAGGACACAATAAATGCACACGACCAATTTGCGTTTCCTTCCGAACATGATTATCACATTTTCCTTCCCTCTTGACCCCTCCGTCACCGTAAATCATTTAGAGACCCACTACCGTTAAGGATTGCTGTCTGATGGAAACGCAAATGGGTTTTTTTACTTATATAGGACACAATAAATGCACACAACCCATTTGCGTTTCCTTCCGAACATGATTATCACATTTTCCGTCCCTCTTGACCCCTCCGTCACCGTAAATCATTTAGAGACCCACTACCGTTAAGGATTGCTGTCGATGGAAACGCAAATGGGTTTTTTACTTATTTAGAACAAAATAAATGTACGCAACCCATTTGCGTTAACTTCCGAACATGATTATCACATTTTCCTACCCTCTTGACCCCTCCGTCACCGAATATCATTTAGAGACCAACTACCGTTAAGGATTGCTGTCTGATGGAAACGCAAATGGGTTTTTTACTTATTTAGAACAAAATAAATGTACGCAACCCATTTGCGTTACCTTCCGAACATGATTATCACATTTTCCTTCCGTCTTGACCCCTCCGTCACCGAAAATCATTTAGAGACCAACTACTCTTAAGGATTGCTGTCTGATGGAAACGCAAATGGGTTTTTTTACTTATATAGGACACAATAAATGCACACGACCAATTTGCGTTTCCTTCCGAACATGATTATCACATTTTCCTTCCCTCTTGACCCCTCCGTCACCGTAAATCATTTAGAGACCCACTACCGTTAAGGATTGCTGTCTGATGGAAACGCAAATGGGTTTTTTTACTTATATAGGACACAATAAATGCACACAACCCATTTGCGTTTCCTTCCGAACATGATTATCACATTTTCCGTCCCTCTTGACCCCTCCGTCACCGTAAATCATTTAGAGACCAACTACCGTTAAGGATTGCTGTCTGATGGAAACGCAAATGGGTTTTTTACTTATTTAGAACAAAATAAATGTACGCAACCCATTTGCGTTACCTTCCGAACATGATTATCACATTTTCCTTCCGTCTTGACCCCTCCGTCACCGAATATCATTTAGAGACCAACTCCCGTTAAGGATTGCTGTCTGATGGAAACGCAAATGGGTTTTTTACTTATTTTAGAACAAAATAAATGTACGCAACCCATTTGCGTTACCTTCCGAACATGATTATCACATTTTCCTTCCGTCTTGACCCCTCCGTCACCGAAAATCATTTAGAGACCAACTACTCTTAAGGATTGCTGTCTGATGGAAACGCAAATGGGTTTTTTTACTTATATAGGACACAATAAATGCACACGACCAATTTGCGTTTCCTTCCGAACATGATTATCACATTTTCCTTCCCTCTTGACCCCTCCGTCACCGTAAATCATTTAGAGACCCACTACCGTTAAGGATTGCTGTCTGATGGAAACGCAAATGGGTTTTTTTACTTATATAGGACACAATAAATGCACACAACCCATTTGCGTTTCCTTCCGAACATGATTATCACATTTTCCGTCCCTCTTGACCCCTCCGTCACCGTAAATCATTTAGAGACCAACTACCGTTAAGGATTGCTGTCTGATGGAAACGCAAATGGGTTTTTTACTTATTTAGAACAAAATAAATGTACGCAACCCATTTGCGTTACCTTCCGAACATGATTATCACATTTTCCTTCCGTCTTGACCCCTCCGTCACCGAATATCATTTAGAGACCAACTACCGTTAAGGATTGCTGTCTGATGGAAACGCAAATGGGTTTTTTACTTATTTAGAACAAAATAAATGTACGCAACCCATTTGCGTTACCTTCCGAACATGATTATCACATTTTCCTTCCGTCTTGACCCCCTCCGTCACCGAAAATCATTTAGAGACCAACTACTCTTAAGGATTGCTGTCTGATGGAAACGCAAATGGGTTTTTTTACTTATATAGGACACAATAAATGCACACGACCAATTTGCGTTTCCTTCCGAACATGATTATCACATTTTCCTTCCCTCTTGACCCCTCCGTCACCGTAAATCATTTAGAGACCCACTACCGTTAAGGATTGCTGTCTGATGGAAACGCAAATGGGTTTTTTTACTTATATAGGACACAATAAATGCACACAACCCATTTGCGTTTCCTTCCGAACATGATTATCACATTTTCCGTCCCTCTTGACCCCTCCGTCACCGTAAATCATTTAGAGACCAACTACCGTTAAGGATTGCTGTCTGATGGAAACGCAAATGGGTTTTTTACTTATTTAGAACAAAATAAATGTACGCAACCCATTTGCGTTACCTTCCGAACATGATTATCACATTTTCCTTCCGTCTTGACCCCTCCGTCACCGAATATCATTTAGAGACCAACTACCGTTAAGGATTGCTGTCTGATGGAAACGCAAATCAGTTTTTTTACTTATTTAGGACACAATTAATGCACACAACCCATTTGCGTTTCCTTCCAAACATGATTATTGCATTTTCCCTCCCCCTAGACCCCTTCATCACCGTGAATCCTTTAGAGGCCAACCACCATTAAGGATTGTTGTCTGATGGAAACGCAAATGGTTTTTTACTTATTTAGGACACCATTAATGCACACAACCCATTTGCGTTTCCTTTTGGCTTTGAGCTCTTCCCTTTTCTTCCCGCTGGTCCATGAGCAAAGAAAGGTACAGGGGGGGGGGGTAGTTTATTTACATACACCTGTGAGGTGCGGGGAAGTGCCGAGGTCGAGCGTCTACGGCAGCCTGGAGTCCGAGGAGGAGGCCACGAAGGTGGACGGCAACAGCAGCTGAGTCACCGCCATGATTCACCCCAGTGGATGCTTGGTCTACGATTGTTGTGTCTTCGGTGATCGCTGCTGCCTCCTTCATATCCTCTATTCAGTCCACTTTCCAACCAGTAAATGCCTAGCGCTCGGAAGAGCTGCCCTACCACAGAAGCAACCACCACGCGTCTCTCACACACCTAACTTTGGAAATTAATATCTCCACCCCACTTGCAGCTAAAGAGCTGATTTTTTCACACAAACTAGGCCTAACTGTGCTTAGTAAGTAAGGGAATATTGCAGATCAATTGATTGAGCGGTTGTTGTAGCAAAATGCTCATTTAAGTAAAATCAGTCTAAAAACAAGTTGGTTTGACGATCAAAAAAATCTTTCATCCAACTTTGCAGCTTCATTTTCTCAGGCCCATTAAAAGCTTTGAGGCCGAAGAATTTAACACAAATTAGTCCTAACCGTCATTAACTTGCGTGTAAATCTGCAGAAATCTAGGTCTTTCCCATGGCGAGTACTTGCCTCTGAAGTAATGTGAGGGTTCCCCCTTTCCTATGGTTAAGAGACTAGTATGTCCACTGATATCAGGAAAAAATTAAAAATGTGGTAAACCTCACATTACTTCAGAGGCGATTTCTCGCCATAGGAAAGACCTAGATTTCTGCAAATTTACACACAAGTTAATGACACTTTGGACTAATTTGTGTTAAATTCTTGGCCTCAAAGCTTTTAATGGGCCTGAGAAATGAAGCTGCAAAGTTGGATGAAAATTTTTTTGATCGTCAAACCAACTTGTTTTTAGACTGATTTTACTTAAATGAGAATTTCTCAACAACCGCTCAATCAATTGAGCTGCAAATTTCCATACTTACTAAGCACAGTTAGGCCTAGTTTGTGTGAAAAAATCAGCTCTTTAGCTGCAAGTGGGGTGGAGATATTAATTTCCAAAGTTAGGTGTATGTAAATAAACTACCCCCCCCCCTGTAGGCTGCTGGCCTGGAGCTGTACCACTTGGCGGTTTTCCCTCTTCGAACGAGCGCCTCTGGAGGTCTCGTGAGGGATGGGAAACCGTGCAGATTGCATGCTGTTGCGCAATAGGCTTCCACGGGCTTATAAAAGGGCCTGCCAGAGGGGCTGGAGTCAGTTCCATCCCAGAACTCCACCAGCGTTCTCCGGCTAACCTAACTCCTTCAGTTGTGGTGATGCTTGCTTGAAGATAAAGGGATCCCAAACCCATCCAGCACATCTGCCCCTGCAGATCTCTTCGGAGCTGGACCGTGGCTGTCCTGAAGTCTGCCCTTCTTCCTCACCACCATTTCCCCACACTCAGCCTTTCAATTTCCCAACTTTCATTCCCAAAGCTCATAGATGGCTATACAGTAGTCAAAACACAGTGGTAGAAGGCAACGCCTGAGGGGGACTGGATGGTGGGATCAGAAGGATTAGTGCTGAAGGAAGGATATGGGGGAAGGAAAATGCTATAAATATGCTCCGAAGAAAACGCAAATGAGTTGTATGCATTTATTGTGTCTTAAAATAGTAAAAACACTCATTTGCGGTTCCATCGGATAATTATCTTCAATGATTGGTTGGCTAAGACGTGGTGACAGAGGGTTATGGTGGAAGGGAAAATGCAAAAATCTTGCTCTGAATGCAACGCAAATGCATTATATGCATCTCTTGTGTCCTAAAATAGTAAAAAAATCCATTTGCGTTTCCATCAGACAGCGATTCTCAATAGTTGTTGGGCTTACAAGGATTCGTGGTGATGGGTGGAAGGAAAATGCTATCCACATGTTCCAAAGGAAACGCAAATGAGTTGTATGCATTTATTGTGTCCTAAAATGGAACTAGGAAAACTGGTCCCTGGATTACAAGTAGGGATTACAAGTAGGGATAGCTATACAAGTAGGGATAGCTATGCAAAAAACAAAACGATTGAAGAACAAATGACTAGATGCGCAGGAGCAGAAAGCAAGTGCTGCTGTTTCCATCAGACAACAATTCTTAACGGTGGTTGGCCTCTAAAGGTTCACGGTGATGGAGGGGTCTAGGGGGAAGGAAAATGCAAAAATCATGTTTGGAAGGAAACGCAAATGGGTTGTGTGCATTTATTGTGTCCTAAATAAGTAAAAAACCATTTGCGTTTCCATCAGACAGCAATCCTTAACGGTAGTGGGTCTCTAAATGATTTACGGTGACGGAGGGGCCAAGAGGGAAGGAAAATGTGATAATCATGTTCGGAAGGAAACGCAAATGGGTCGTGTGCATTTATTGTGTCCTATATAAGTAAAAAAAACCCATTTGCGTTTCCATCAGACAGCAATCCTTAACGGTAGTGGGTCTCTAAATGATTTACGGTGACGGAGGGGTCAAGAGGGAAGGAAAATGTGATAATCATGTTCGGAAGGAAACGCAAATGGGTCGTGTGCATTTATTGTGTCCTATATAAGTAAAAAAACCCATTTGCGTTTCCATCAGCCAGCAATCCTTAACAGTAGTTGGTCTCTAAATGATATTCGGTGACGGAGGGGTCAAGACGGAAGGAAAATGTGATAATCATGTTCGGAAGGAAACGCAAATGGGTTGCGTACATTTATTTTGTTCTAAATAAGTAAAAAAACCCATTTGCGTTTCCATCCAGCTCACATACATATCCTAAGAAGGCTTATTAGGCATAACTGCTTCAAATGTTGCTTTGGATGGCGTTTTCATGTGAAAACACTAATCAAAGGACAACGCAAATGCAAAAATTTCTCATAAACACTTATGCTGCATCACCCTGAATCATTTGCGTTGGTGGTTACCAATAAACCATTTTTTCCTTTTATTGCGGTACCCCATGCAAGACATACTTGGTACGGTAAATGTCTGATAAAATACAGGCATCGACAAAATGCGAGAATACGAAAATTGGCTAAGTAGCAAAACGACGCGCCAAATCAATGGCCTTCCCACGGCTAGCGTAAGAACAAGTTTAGGAAAATCTTTGCAGTTACTTCTATTGGATTGCAGAGTTCTGAGTTGACTGCTTACCTGGGTGAACTTCGCCAATTTTACGGGGCTAAGATCACGACCAAGCTCGTACCAGAGCTGCTTGAAGGAATATGACAGTTTTTTTATTCATTTGAATTAACGAAACGGAATTTCTGGTAAAGTGACGTTGGCTATTTCTGACTATTTTTTTGCAGAAAATTCATACAATGCATACGTTGCGTTGGAAACTGATAAAAAATAGCAAACAACTAAAAAATAAAAATTTTTGTCTCTTAATTTTATCCGCTATTATTGTAATTTGTATATAATGTACCAATCTTGAAAAGAACTGGCATTTCCTTTCATCAACAACAAATAACGTCTTAGGCTGGTACCCGAAGCAGCATCTCTATTCGCAAAAATATGCCACATCTATAATTCCATCTATTTCTAAGCCTCTTTGACTAGGTAGGCAGCAAAAACGATGCATCACTGGAGATGAAAAATTATGATAAAAAGAAAAAGCGGACCAGCCGACAAATATGCAGATGAGCACCAGGAAAGAAACAGAAAACTTCAACAAGCCTCGCATTTATTCATCTTTGGGTTTCTTCTCCACTGATGCTCCTTCTGAATTCTCTGCCGGTCGCTTGGTGGGCGTGAAATAGCTCCACAGCGTCCCCTTCGCCGTCTTGGCCCTCAACACCTTTCCCATCCTCAACCACTAACTGTCATCATATTTTCATCCTTGAAGTCATCCAACAGCTGACTAAATCTGCCTCTACTCCAGGCAGCAACGGCTAACTTGGGCACGTGCCTTTGGAGGCATTGGGGGCTGTCGATGCGTGGGTTGCCGACCACTCCGCTCACCTCGTACGCTTCCACATCCGACAGCGGAGTCAGCAGCTTCACCGCCTAATTACCACTCCTCTTCCTCTTCACCCAGTCCATCATCACTCTTGCCCACCTGCTCTAATGGCACCTTCTCGGAGTCCAGCCACTGGGTCACGCTCGCCTCCGAGTTCAGGATTGCCTGTCCAGTCATCTATTTCATCTACGAAAGCTCCCTTGGGCGGAATGGGATGGGAACGGGCATGCGGTCGTGGATGTGGGCTAGGGGACGGGCAGAGGGGACGGTGATCACTGCCACGCTGTACACGTGCCCGTCCATGAACTTCAAGCCCACCTCCTCCATCTTCACAAACTCTGGGCGAAGAAGGAAGGAGAACCCCAGATTTGTAGCGGATGTTGAACACCGCCGCCAGGTGCATCAGCCGCCTACCCGCCCACACCTTCTTCTCACCCTTCGCTTCCTTCTCTGCACTGTCTGCAAAAGCTTCTTCACATACCAAGAAACTCTCAAACGCAGAGAGCTGAGGAATGGAACCGGTTAGTTCGACGGGGAGCTTGTGGGTAAAGTCGAAGCGGGGCGTAGCCTGGGGGAGGTGGATGAAGTAGGGCTGCTTCTTCCCGCCCTGGACCTTCTTCCACTCGTAGAAGCCGTCCACCAGCACCACGCACCGTCGTCCTGCCTCAAGCCCAATTCTTCTCTTCACACCCTCGCTCCATCCTTCTGCAGAGTGTGCCTTGGCAGCAGTGGCGGCAACGCTTGGCTGCAGGAGGAGTCCCTCGGAGCGGCTGTTGATGCGCACCGGGGCGGAGCCCGTCTGCCAGTTCGGCGTCAGATTCCACACCATCGGTACCAGCCAGCGTTCAGCTCAAAGCCTTTCTTCAACCCTCTCAAAGACTAGGGGGGCATGAGAGGAGGAAATGATACGAGAGGAGGTGGGCAAAGAGGTGGAGGCCTCCTCCGCTGGCTTGTGTTGGGCTGAGTGGGCTGAGATGAGCACCGGACTGCAACCGCATTGATTACCTAATCTAGCATCATTCTCTGGAGATTTCGAGCAAAGCTAGGTCTGCTAGAGAAGTGGATGAAAGAGGAAATCGGAACAGGATTGCGCTGGGTGCGAGATTGTAGTGGGGCATGTAGACTGGGCCGCCAACAGTGAGCCAGGCCGGGTACTCCAACTCCCCATCCGTCGTGCTGTAGACGCAGGCCTTGGCCAGCGGACCCGCCTCTAGCGTGCTGCAGCTTTTAGACCAATTTAAAAAGAAATGGATCAGCATCAATAAATAAACCAAGCAGCGCGCCCGCACATGACGGCTTTCTACGATGTTGTGACGATTGTCCAGCTAAAGATTCCCTCAGAGTGACCTAAGAGCTAAAGAAAAGCCGCGGAATATTTGCGCGGTTTGCAAGACCTAGCTTGGCGCCAATTCAAATGGATAAAATACTTGTAATTTTTGGCTTGGGCCAAATAAAAAGGAAGGGCAACACACGGAGACCAAATCTGTGTGAGCATCACACCGAGATCTGAAGTAGGAGTTGGCAATCATGGACATACTTTTATTGGAAGCGGAGTTTAGCGAGAGCATTTTCGCCTAGTGTTGGCTTTGCTTAGACCAACAAACAAGCTCATACGATTGAAAATATCTTAAAATATATCCTTCATTTTATGACATCTGAAATGAAGACTCATAGTGGGCCGCAAATGAAATGGGCGTTTGGAGCGTGAAATGAGGGGCTTAGTTGAGGCATGGGGCAGCAGAAGAGGATGAGTAGGATGGGGCATGAGAGGTGAAGATGGAGTGCAACATCAACGAGATGCCTTTTCTCATCCTCCTCGGCATCATCGCTTTCGTCATGCTGGCTGCCTTGGCCTTTTGCGCTGCTGAGGTCATCGCTCGCCCACTCTACCGTCTTTACTTCGGTTCTTCTCGCTATTTTCTTTTGTGGAACAGATTGACATAGACTTATCAGTTGACAGGTGGAACAGGAACAGCTGCGTCAACTGGTCAATATAATTGCTATCACATTCATTGAGTGCAAGCTAGAGAGTTTGAGGCGGTGAGCAGTCTTCCATGGCCTCACGAGGCTTCTGCTTTCATCAACTCGTTGAAACTGAAATCTCTTAGCTGCTTTCCTTATAATTCTTGAGATCTGCTTGAGATTCATCAATTGCTTGATTTTGTAATAAATTTGGCCTAGCATGATGATTATGCCAAAGAATGCATGAAGCAGGGACAGGATTGATGATGGGAGGTAAAATTAGCATGAGCAAAGACGAAGGAATGCAAATGAGAAGAAAGCGACTTCCGGTCTGCTGTAGGTAGGAAAGTGATCGAAAATCTCATCACCTCCATCATGCTGCTCCAGTGGTTGGCCGCTATTGCTTTCAGTGTCCAGCTTGTCGCAGGGCAGGACCAGGAACTGGGAGAGGCTGACTTCCTGCCACTTATCAATCAGAAGCGCAGCACGGAGGCTCTGGCACACAATGTCGCTCAGATGAACCGTCTCGTTAGTTTGCCTTGGCCTTAGAGAAGTAGAAAAATGTGGCTGAGCATAAAAATAAACGAACTCTGGGATGTGAAGCTAGAGAAGTAAGGAGTGTGAAGTTGAGGTATGGTCAACGGCACTGGCGGATGCGGCACGGACTTGGGCCGAAGGCTGCGAGTATGGCTGGGACGAGAGTATCCTGGAAGGACAGACTGTCCACGCCTACACTCAATCCAACTTCGTCAACAAAGCCGTGGTATTTAATCTTTTATTTTGCAGCTGTCATTCTTCCATGGCCTAGTGCCTTGGGCTTTACAGGATACGTGGTACGGCGAGAAGGCGAGCTACCAGTGGCCAGCGGATGGCCTCATGGGCGAGTACATGGAGTTCTGCAGCCCGCCAAACATTGATGGCATTTGCCACGACTATACCCAGGTTCAGCTTCTTCTTTGCATTCGCTCTCAGCCGCCTGTATTGCAACCGCAGCTAGTCTGGGGCAATGCGAGTTCCGTGGGCTGTGCCACGGTCTATGTCCCAGCCTCTTCGATCCCTTTCACTTCCTCGAGACCAATCTGACGGGATACGTCCCGGCCTACTATACATCCTGTTTCTGGGACACGTTTGTGCTTCATTTCCTTTTCTGATCATTTGAATGGCCGATACAGAGCTAACTGGCCGGGAGAGGTGATTCACACACGAGGCTCGGACACAACCAGCCTCGGCTCTCAATGCCCCACCACCGTTCCCCTCAACGCCAGCTCTGGACTCTGCGACGGTTCTTCCCTTCCCTTTAGGCTCTCCTTCAACCAGCTTTTCAGCCAGCGTCACTCTGACCACCTCCGCGCCAGTCACCACGCCCTCTATCGTCCATTCAAATGATCAGAAGGGAATGAAGCACAAACGTGTCCCAGAAACAGGATGTATAGTAGGCCGGGACGTATCCCGTCAGATTGGTCTCGAGGAAGAGAAAGGGATCGAAGAGGCTGGGACAGAAGACCGTGGATAGCCCACGGAACTCGCATTGCCCCAGACTAGCTGCGGTTGCAATACAGGCGGCTGAGAGCGAATGCAAAGAAGAAGCTGAACCTGCGGGCAGAGCCTCGTGGCAAATGCCATCTAATGTTTGGCGGGCTGCAGAACTCCATGTACTCGCCCATGAGGCCATCCGCTGGCCACTGGGTAGCTCGCCTTCTCGCCGTACCACGTATCCTGTAAAGCCCAAGGCACTAGGCCATGGAAGAATGACAGCTGCAAAATAAAAGATTAAATACCACGGCTTTGTTGACGAGTTGGATTGAGTGTAGGCGTGGACAGTCTGTCCTTCCAGGATACTCTCGTCCCAGCCATACTCGCAGCCTTCGGCCCAAGTCCGTGCCGAGCAATACGTAACTGAAC
>JASANA010007325.1:0-13306 GCA_030248095.1 Ptycholaimellus sp. GST1_10
CTGCTCAACCATTCGTATTGCTCCAGCGCAAAGCCAAGGCCTCTGCCGCAGAGTCAAAGGGGGCCAGCTGATTCTGGACCCCATGGGCGAGCTCCGGGAACAGGCCCAAGCAGCAGCGCCGGTCACCAACAAGGCCTCCGGAAGGGGCTGCGGATCATGTGAGCTCTGTGCGACGGCCGCTGTCAGCTGAGCTCCGTCCAGGACGTGCGGCGCTACCTCGGCTTCTGCCGCCGCTATCGCCACCAGCCCTGTCTCCTTGTCCAGCGCAAAGCCAAGGCCTCTGCCGCAGAGTCGAAGGGGGGCCAGCTGATTCTGGACCCACTGGCGAGCTCCGAGAACGGCCCGAGCCTTCCGCAGGTCACCAACAAGGCCTCCGGAAGGGGATGCGATCCTGGGCGCGGGGGCGACGGCGGTTGTCCACTGAGCTCCGTCCAGGACTTGCGGCGCTACCTAGGCTTCTGCCGCCGCTATCGCCACCAGCCCTGTCTCCTTGTCCAGCGCAAAGCCAAGGCCTCTGCCCAAGGTGAAAGAGAGCCAGCTGATTCTGGACCCCATGGGCCGTTTCCGGGAACAGGCCCAAGCAGCCAGCGCCGGTCACCAACAAGGCCTCCGGAAGGGGATGCGAATCCTGGGTGCGGGGGGCGATGGAGGTTGTCCACTGAGCTCCGTCCAGGACTTGCGGCGCTTCTCGGCTTATTGTGCCCGCCCCGCTATCACCACAGCCCTGTCTCCTTGTCCAGCGCGAAGCCAAGGCCTCTGCCGCAGAGTCGAAGGGGGGCCAGCTGATCTTGGACCCCATGGGCGAGCTCCGGGAACAGGCCCAAGCAGGCAGCACCGTCGCCGACAAGGAGGCCTCCGGAAGGGGATGCGAATCCTCGACGCGGGCGACGGCGGTTGTCCACTGAGCTCCGTCCAGGACTTGCGGCGCTACCTCGGCTTCTGCCGCCGCTATCGCCACCAGCCCTGTCTCCTTGTCCAGCGCAAAGCCAAGGCCTCTGCGGTGGAAGGGGGGGGGCCAGCTGATTCTGGACCCCATGGGCGAGCTCCGGGAACAGGCCGGAGCGGCGGCGCCGGTCACCAACAAGGCCTCCCGGGAAGGGGATGCGCATCCTGGGCGCGGGGGCGACGGCGGTTGTCCACTGAGCTCCGTCCAGGACTTGCGGCGCTACCTAGGCTTCTGCCGCCGCTATCGCCACCAGCCCTGTCTCCTTGTCCAGCGCAAAGCCAAGGCCTCTGCCGCAGAGTCGAAGGGGGGCCAGCTGATTCTGGACCCCATGGGCGAGCTCCGGGAACAGGCCCGAGCAGCAGCGCCGGTCACCAACAAGGCCTCCGGAAGGGGATGCGAATCCTGGGCGCGGGGGGCGACGGCGGTTGTCCACTGAGCTCCGTCCAGGACTTGCGGCGCTACCTCGGCTTCTGCCGCCGCTATCGCCACCAGCCCTGTCTCCTTGTCCAGCGCAAAGCCAAGGCCTCTGCCCCGGGGTGGAGGGGGCGGCTGGGTCTGGACCCCATGGGCGAGCTCCGGGAACAGGCCCGAGCCTTCCAGGTCACCAACAAGGCCTCCGGAAGGGGATGCGAATCCTGGGCGCGGGGGGCGACGGCGGTTGTCCACTGAGCTCCGTCCAGGACTTGCGGCGCTACCTCGGCTTCTGCCGCCGCTATCGCCACCAGCCCTGTCTCCTTGTCCAGCGCAAAGCCAAGGCCTCTGCCGCAGAGTCGAAGGGGGGCCAGCTGATTCTGGACCCCATGGGCGAGCTCCGGGAACAGGCCCGAGCAGCAGCGCCGGTCACCAACAAGGCCTCCGGAAGGGGATGCGAATCCTGGGCGCGGGGGGCGACGGCGGTTGTCCACTGAGCTCCGTCCAGGACTTGCGGCGCTACCTCGGCTTCTGCCGCCGCTATCGCCACCAGCCCTGTCTCCTTGTCCAGCGCAAAGCCAAGGCCTCTGCCGCAGAGTCGAAGGGGGGCCAGCTGATTCTGGACCCCATGGGCGAGCTCCGGGAACAGGCCCGAGCCTTCCAGGTCACCAACAAGACCTCGAAGGAAAGATCCTGGGCGCAGGGGGCGACGGTGGTGTCCGCTGAGCTCCTCCAGGACTGCGGCGCTACCTTGGCTTCTGCCGCCGCTATCGCCACCAGCCTATCTTAGTTGTCCAGCGCAAAGCCAAGGCCTCTGCCGCAGAGTCGAAGGGGGGCCAGCTGATTCTGGACCAAGTGGGCAAGCTCCGGAAACAGGCCCGAGCAGCAGCGCCGGACCAAGGCCTCCGGAAGGGGATGCGAATCCTGGGCGCGGGGGGCGACGGCGGCTGTCCGATGAGCTCCGTCCAGGGCTTGCGGCGCTACCTCGGCTTCTGTCGCCGCTATCGCCACCAGCCTCTCGTTGTCCAGCGCAAAGCCAAGGCCTCTGCCGCAGAGTCGAAGGGGGCCCAGCTGATTCGGACCCCATGGGCGAGCTCCGGGAACAGGCCCGAGCAGCAGCGCCGGTCACCGACAAGGCCTCCTGAAGGGAATGCGAATCTGGGCGCGGGGGCGACGGCGGTTGTCCACTGAGCTCCGTCCAGGACTTGCGGCGCTACCTCGGCTTCTGCCGCCGCTATCGCCACCAGCCCTGTCTCCTTGTCCAGCGCAAAGCCAAGGCCTCTGCCGCAGAGTCGAAGGGGGGCCAGCTGATCTGGGACCCACTGGGCGAGCTCCAGGAAGAGGCCCGAGCAGCAGCGCCGGTCACCAACAAGGCCTCCTGGAAGGGGATGCGAATCCTGGGCGCGGGGGGGCGACGGCGGTTGTCCGCGACTATCTACGGAGCTTCGGCGCTACCCAGGCCCCCCACTATCGCCACCAGCCCTCTCTCCTTGTCCAGCGCAAGCCAAGGCCTCTGCCGCAGAGTCGAAGGGGCCAGCGATTCTGGACCCCATGGGCGAGCTCCGGGAACAGGCCCAGAGCAGCAGCGCGGTCACCAACAAGGCCTGCGGAAGGGACGAATCCTGGGCGCAGAGACCGACACAGACTGTCCGCGCGACGCCGGCCGGACGGGGACCGGCTCTGCTTGCAAAGCACAAAAGACCGGCGGCAGAAGCCGAGGTAGCGCCGCAAGTCCTGGACGGAGCTCAGTGGACAACCGCCGGCTTCGTCGCCCCCGCCGCGCCCAGGCATCTGGCATCCCCTTTCCGGACGGGGGCTTGTTGGTGACCGGCGCTGCTGCTCGGGCCTGTTCCCGTCAGTCTTTTGTGCTTTGCGAACTCAGAATTGTTGTGAAAAGTGGTATTTTGATTCCCAAATTTTGGTTGATTTTTTTCCTACTTTAAATTTGAACATCGTTTTTTGGTTCAGTCGAATCAATAAGGAGTCTCCAAAATGCAGAATAAAATTGTTAGGCTGCCTGGTCGCCAGCAGAGCGTTTGGAGTTCAAGCAGAGCTTCAAGCAGTACGGCAAGGACTTTGCTGCCATAGCCGCCGCACTCGGGAACAAGGTTGGCCCACTGCCTGCTCTCAGGAAGGGATGAGTAGGAGGAAATGATGTGACAGACGGTCAAGCAATGCGTGGAGTACTACTACCAGAGGAACACGATGGCAGATGGGAAGGAGTCAGGCCATCGAAAGCTGCGCCGGTGAGCGTGATTGCGCTTTCATTTACTGTATCTTTGTTTTTTCTTGTGGCCAAATTTGACCTATGACGCTTTGCAACAAGAGAAAATGTCAAAAGGGAGAGACAAAGTCAAAATGTCTTCACACCTAGAGTTTTTGCTGTCGTAGGAAATACTTAGCGTGATGTAAATATTTGAACAAAACAATCCGAAATGTAAAGATAAATTTTTTAATGGAAGTGAAAAGCCGGCGGGAAAAAGTGCAGAAAAAAACCGGATGTAAAGGTTATTTATGGAGAATTCCCAAGGCTCTCAAACTCATTACACATATTTCTAGTGTTTGTAATCATTGCATAGTCTTTGTTGTTAGCAGTTGTGACGAAGCGCTAGTTTAAATGCTGTGACTTTTGGGTCCCAGGCTCAGCAGTCCACAAGAATAAATTATCAATCGGTCTATGATAAAACGAATTATAGTCCTCAAACTTAAAAAATTGTCTTATTTATTTCAAACAAGGTGTTCTCGGCTGTTGCCAAGATGCGCGGCCTCACCTCAAGACACCACCTAGATGAAAATTCATGGCAAAATTCAACCGATCTCAATGAAAAACCATGAATTATACATGTTCTAATTTTTGAAACATCAAGATTTTTGGTTTTTGACCATAAATAGAGCAATACTAAAAATTTCAAATATTTCTCTTACCAGCTTCAAGACATTACTATTTTGGACGTACATTCCACAAATCAGCTAATTTCATTGAAAAACCATAGACTTATGCATGTTCAAATTTTTGAAACATCAAGATTTTGGGTTTTTGACAATAAATCGATAAATAACAAATATTTCGAAAATTCCTTTTGCCAGCTTCAAGATATTACTTTGAAGGAAGTACCTGCAAAAATTCAGCAAATTTCATTGTAAAACCAGTGATTTATGAATTTTTGTACTTTGAAACATCAAAAAATTGAGTTTTGGGCGAAATTCAAAAAATTACGCCAAGCGCCAAAAATGGTCCCGAGGCACCGCCTAGACGGACCTTCATGCAAAAAATCAGCCATTTTCGTTGAAAAACCGAGGAGTACGGGCCTCGGACACACACATATATATATATACTAGTAATATTGGTCTGTGGCTGCGCTCCGCGCAGCCACCGTTATAATAAAACAATCAATTAGTAGCATGAAAAAGTAATCTGACACGATATTAACAGCAAAAATAAAAGAATGACTCAAAAATAAAAAAACATGAAGTTTGTGACCACATTTCTCAGCCAGTATTCCAAACTTTTGATAATACATAAAAAATAATAATGAAATTGACATTTGTTCTGTCACCCATTCAA
Source organism: Ptycholaimellus sp. GST1_10 (assembly GCA_030248095.1). Lineage (NCBI taxonomy): Eukaryota > Metazoa > Nematoda > Chromadorea > Chromadorida > Chromadoridae > Ptycholaimellus > Ptycholaimellus sp. GST1_10. Next base: position 4,923 of record JASANA010007325.1, read on the forward strand.
ATTAAGCCTAAGTCAAACTAAGGCGCAGAATTCAAAAAATTCATTGTTTAATTAAAAAGTTTAGGAATTCACGCCATTCCATAATAAATCTTTAGGTTATAGCTCGTGGAGCTACTCTAAGCCCTGTCTCAACCTCTTAAAAAGAATTACTTAATGCATCATAAACACATCAGGCTCCTGGGTAGACCAAAAATCGAAAAAGTGCCTTCAGTCAATCCATGTTTTTTCACATATTTTACTAAAACATTTGAAAACTAAAAAAAGAATTTTAAGCAGAACTGTTGTAGCTTTAATTTAAAAAAAAGTCCGACAGAAAAAGTTAAAAATTGGAGGAGTTATGAAGTTCTAAAGTCAAAAAATGCCCAAAAATGCCAAAAATGCGCACGTTTTAGATTATTTCATATTTTCAACACTACCCATGCACAGCGCGCCCCAAAAATTATTTAATATTATGTCAAGACTGATTCATAGAGCTATCATGTGCCAGGATAAGTAAAGAAACCAGGTGGCGCCAAGACCCCTCCCAAAATGGCATCACGCGTATTATATAAGATATGCGGAAAGACGGACGCAAAAATGAGGTAACTGGTTAAGCTGGCCTTGGCCGCCCGCCGCTTCGGGCAGGGCGCCAGAGCTCCTCCGGCCTCCGGGCATGGGTGCTACGGCCCCTACGCTTTGCCTAGCATGCTTCGCATGCTAGGCTACGCTCCGGGGCCTCCGCACCCACTGCCCTCCGGCCTACGGAGCTCTGACCGCCCTACCCCTCCGCGGCAGGCGGCCTTCGGCCGCGCAAAAAAGCAATGCCATGTCCGAACGAAACACAGACTTTCAAAGGCGCCAGTCTTTCACCCACACTTCAAATCCATGACCCATTCAAAAAGCTTCTCTGCCCCATAATACCTCAGGAGCAGGCATGGAAATCAGGCTCTCTTAGGTATAGACAGTCAGGTGGTAGAGGCTGTGGAGCCCTGGCGAAAGTCATCCGGAGTCTCCATCATCGGTCTGACCGCTGACATCTGGCCCATCTGGTAACGACACCAATCGCTGCTGCCCTCCGAAGCGCCCATTAGCTTCGCCCATTAGCGCGCTCACTTTCTCAACGCTGGCGTCATTTATTTCGAAGGCCGCCTGCCTGCCTTGGAGCATAGGGCAGTCAGAGCTCGAGAGACCGGAGGGCATGGGTGCGAAGGCCTTGAATGGAAGCCTAGCATGGGAAGCCTTCTTCAGGGAAGTCAGCGCCGGAACGCGCATTCAATTCAGATGCTACACTGTCGCCACCAGGCAATTGCAACATTTGGTGAAAAGAGACCCACATTTATTAAGAGGCCTGCCGGTGGTACCAGATATATGTTATAGCAGTGTTGAAAATTGTCCATTCGTATATTTTGAACCGGTATTGTCACTTAACTTTAGAAAATCTTTAGAAATTAGAAAGATGAATTCGGAACAAAGGGTGCTATAACATTTTTCTCATCTTGCTCCGTTCTTGTGTTTGTGGTTCAGGTCGTGTTTCTGACAACATGGAGGCATAACTGACCTTTTATACAATTGAGCGTCGATTTAGCAAAATTATAAAAAGGAGACCCTGATGCAAAATTCAGAATGATTTCTGAAATCTCAAAACATTAAAAGTTCTTTCTCAGTAATTTCAAATGCTTTTTCTTTGTGGCATTTTTCAAAAATAAATTGCAAGATGATAGCCTCTAGGAGTGAATATTCGAGCTGAAAAAAATGACGGCAAACGTAAAATGCATTTCTTTATGTTGATAATTTAATAAATTACAAGCTTCCACGTTTCACGCTTTAGCTTGCAAATGATCATTATTCGATATAATAGGCTTATTTCAATGTTTTTTCTTCATTTTTGCTACCTTTACATTTCAGGTGGACGACCTGTCTTTAGCAGTAACTTTAGAAGTGGTCGTTTTCTGCCTTTACAAGTGGACGACCTCTGCCTTTACAAGTGGACGAACTCTGCCTTTTCACCCCTCCCCCCCGGTTTTTTACTGACACGCCACAAACATTGAAATGGAATAATAAAATAAATTCTACAACTAAAACTGGCGAAGATGGCGTTTTGGAAAGGACTTCCGAGGCCCGCTGGGACAAGTTGGAGCGAAGCTGGAGCTCATCGAAGAGTCATTGAAGTCCATGGCCATCGACTGGGGATTCAGGATGGCATTGAGCGCGGGTCATGGGTTGTAGGAAGGAAGGGGGAAACAAGCAGTAGCTAGCTGTGCTGTGAACATTTGATTGGGAGGACAGTGTCTGGTCATGCTAGGCCAGAGGCCTCACCCTCTCCAGCACCAAGGCCCGAGGGCCTTAGTCACTGTGGGAAGGGAGGTCGAGGATTGTGCGCCAGTCTCCACTCCCCAAGCTTCCTCAACATTTGCTCAAGCCTAAGCACTGAGAGCAAGATGAAGAGGAAGCCTGGGGAGTAAAGGAGGCGACTTACGCCGAAAGGTAGCCGGACATATTTTGTCCAGACGCAAGGGAAGGGGCAAAAAGAGGGGAGGGGAAAAATACATTGAAGTGGCATTTTATAGGAAGCCGAAAAAAGATAAGGCGGGAGCCTAAAGGAGGCAATTTACTCATGCATCCATGATTTCACAACATGTTTAAGCCTTTATATAGTTTGCAGTTTAATTCTTGAAGTTTAATGGATATTTAAGCCATTTTTGATTGTTTCTCCATGGTGCAAGACTTATATTTTTTAACCGCAAAGGCCCAGTTATATTGCCAACCTCTTTGCACGTATTGTTTTCTGTCTTTTTTACTTTTAGATAAACCATAACCCTCTTTTACTTTTCGATATACCACTGGCACAAAGCAAAGGATTAACAAGAAGAGGCAAATCATAAGCTGTTGTGGCTAGGCTATTGGCTCAGATGTGACATTAACAGAACAATTCAAAAAAAACGTCCAAAAATAAAAACTTTGCCGCTTTTTCAGTGTCGACAAACTGTGGTTCGCAAAAATAGCCTGCATTCGTTTTATATATATAGCCAGCAGTATAAAATTGGAATTTTTACATTTTATACTATATTACAAGTGGAAGAAATATCTGGTATCATCGGCAGGCCAAATGTGGGTCTCTTTTATCCAAAATTTGGAATTGCCTCGAGTAAAAAGTCAAGGAAATACAATTTCTACTAGTGGAATCTGCTGCGTCATCTGCATTTTGTTTTTGGGCGCGCATGGAAAGAGACACTGAACTGCGCGCCAAAAACAAAATGCAACTGTCCAAGCAGCAGATTCCACTAGTAGAAATTGTATTTCCTTGACTTTTTACTCGAGGCAATTCCAAATTTTGGAGAAAAGAGACCCACATTTGGCCTGCCGATGATACCAGATATAATCTTGGCTAGTCCTTTCTAAAGTTCTAATTCTTTCGCGGTAACTCATGTACCTGAGGTTGTGATGCTAACGATCTAGTAAAACGAATAATCATCTTTACTGTATTCTCTCAATGAATTTTAGAAGAATCGCAGACAAGAAACTTTAATGGTGAGAAGAGGCAGTATTTTGAACTCGAATAGTGGAAAACACTTAACTTTTGAGAACAACAAGCAAACTATGCTCGCAAGATAATTCTTCCCCCTTCTTTAATACTGCTTGCACTCATCCACAGACGATTTTTGAAATTTTCCTCAATGGACTCATGGCATGTATAACTGGTACCATCGGCAATTTAGAAACAAATCTCATTTGCAGGGCGAGAAATTTGGTTTTGGAGGGAGCGTCGCAAAAAAGCCAGTCGAGATGGGTTTTGGAAGGAGTGTCAAAGAGAGTTCTTAGTCAGAGCCAGGGAATAAAGTCATGTATTTGAATGGCACCGAATTGTTGCCAATTGTAGTGGCCAGAGACATTTTTCGGGATCGCCACCATCTAGAGGCACCATCCCAGGGGTCTGGAGGGATGGCGGGGGTCTGGCCTCACCGGGCACTAGGAGACATGGAATAAGCTTCCCGAGAAAGTGATCCTATGTGGAAAAGAGGCCTTCGTGACCCACGCCAGTCAGCTGCTGGGCTCTTTGCCATGACGGACGGGCAGCCACTGCTCTCTGCTTCATTCTGATCTCTTCTGATCTAGCTGTGATAGCAATGCCACCAAAAAGCTCCGTCAAATGCTGAATCCTCTTTCAATGTGTGCGATCCCGCCATTAGGTATTCTCATTCTCACCCAGTTCATTCCAAAAAAACTGGTGAACCCTAAAAAAATCGCAGGCTAGTGAGTAGCCTCTGAGGTCTGGTATGCGGCAGTGGAAAGGCCACACAATGGCAGGGGGTTCCCTCAGCGGGATATTTCCGCAGCCGAATACCGTGGTGGGTGTCGAAAACAATAAACTTTTTTAAAGTGATCAATAAACCGGTAGATTTAGGTTTAAAATGTCTCAGACATTCAGAATCAAGCGGTTTATTGCGGTCAAACGGTTAAGAACTGCAAGCAGATTTCAATTTTCGGCCTGTTTTAAAGCCACTAGACCCTTATAACTTTACTAGTGGCCTGAAAGCCTGCAATAAACTGCAATAAACCGCTGGGATCTGGTACAAAATGTCTCAAGCATTCAGAAACCAACGGTTTATTGCAGTTTATTGCAACTTTTTGAAGCGTTGGGCGCAGATTTTGGCTTTTTTCAACTTTTTTAGGGTCACGCGACTACTAATTTTGCTTGTGACCCGAAAACCAGCAGTAAACTGCAATAAACCTGGAATCTGGTCTAGAATTTCTCAAACATACATAAACTTTTATTTCCTATTGAACGACATATTGAAGCTTCTTTTCTACAACGCGGTTTATAGAAGTAAGTAAGCCAGGTGTGCCGCTGCACTTTCATTGGTCGGTCCTGCCCCTTCTCCCCCAGACCTGCCCTCTCCCCTTTCCGCTTGTCCCTCAGCCTTGTACCCTGTGCTGGCTCTGTCCACAGCCGCGAGACCGTCACCGGTCCGTCCGGCGCCCTCGCCGTCAACTCCTTCATGGAGGTCGACAGTGTGGATGTTCTCCTTTTGTTTTTTATCATTAAAGTCATCATGTATGCAGCACAACACAATTCCTCATGACATAAGGGACATAAGAGACATAAGGGCGGCAACAGAACCCAATCCCGACCCGCATCCCAACGCTGCCCTTCCTCCCCAGTCACGTCGCTTCACCCTGAAAAAGGTTGAAAAAAGCCGAAATCTGCGCACAGCGCTTCAAAAAGTTGCAATAAACTGCAATAAACCGCTGGTTACTGAATGCTTGAGACATTTTGTACCAGATCCCAGCGGTTTATTGCAGTTTATTGCAGGCTTTCAGGCCACTAGTAAAGTTATAAGGGTCTAGTGGCTTTAAAACAGGCCGAAAATTGAAATCTGCTTGCAGTTCTTAACCGTTTGACCGCAATAAACCGCTTGATTCTGAATGTCTGAGACATTTTAAACCTAAATCTACCGGTTTATTGATCACTTTAAAAAAGTTTATTGTTTTCGAAGTATGCTGAATACCGCCTGCCGCGGAGGCCAGGGCTGTCAGAGCTCCGAAGGCCATAGGGCATGGGTGCAGAGGGCCCGGAGCCCCCAATAAACTCATGAGAACTTTTTCACTCTACCAAAATATTTCTTTATTTATTCGCGAAGACGCCTGTACAGCACGCCATTACGATGCCTATTCGTCATGTAACTAATGCAGCACACAGAAACATTGTTCAGCTTACCTAATTTATGGTAAAAGATGGCTTAGTATAAGCATTTCATCAGGAACCGCCTCTTACAGCTGATTCTCGTTCTTCCAGTTAACTCAAATAAGCAAAGATGCATCAATATTCCATCCTACTACTCCTCTCCTTCCAAGCCTTGGTCACAGGCCGTAAACCAGGCATCCCATTCAGCCTCCTGCTAGGAAAGGGCGGATGACAGAGGATGAAGGATTGGCGGAGAAGCTGGGACTGGTGGACGAGACGGTGGTGGGGCAGCCAGCGGTGGTGGACAGTTCCCAATGGGGCCGTGTGGAGGCCCTGCTGGAGGGAGCCTGGAGCGGCCTTTGCAATCCTTCAAACTCAGCCAGCCTAGGAGCGCACAGCAATCACGATGCTGCGGCCATCTGCAGCCAGCTATACCCGTCCTCCTCTCCTCCAGCCCTACTTAGGGGCAGTGAGAAAGTGGGTTCAGGCAGAAAATTGGCCAGCCCACGGAGCACGCCCTGTTCCAGCTGTCCGTGGCCTTCGGACGCTCCAGCTCTTTCGGCATCAGTCGGATCCAGTAACTCATTTCACTTCAGCTGGGCAGAGGCCCATAATTGGACTCAGATGCCCGTCGGGGAGCAAGAATACCGGCTCCTGCGTGGTTATTCGAAACAGTTCCGACGTCTGTCCAGCCAAGAAGAACCTCCTATTGGCCTGCGACTCTAAGTCTTCCGAGTTAGATTTCTCTGTAGTTCCTCATTCCGCGTTAGGGACTGGTTCTGAGGCAATCGAACTGGGGACAGCTTCCGCTTTGGCCAGGACACCTACTTCCTCCTCAATCAGCCAGTGGGGAGCATTGAGGAGCAGACTGAGCAATGTGTCATTGATTGGTCACTGCTTCAAAGTAGAGCCTTGTTGCTCCCCATTGAGGCCGAGCAAAGGGCGGCGAGGCATCCTTCCTTCCGCACACCTTCTACTCCTACGCCTCCCTCTTTCCCGACGCCAAATCGGTAGCTTCTTTGGCCTTGAATGATGTCTCCAAGAAAGAGGGAATGCAAGCGGTGCTACTTGATCGGCTGTCGGAGTCAGAACTGCGGGAAAGCGCCGTTTGTCAAGCCCACGGGCCAAAGCAACATCCGCCTGGTGGACTCCAGTAGCAGCCCAAGCTCTACTGGAAAAGGCCTTCTCCTGGTTCCCCTTCTGCCTGTCCTTAAAGAAGCTAGATGAAGCTTGGCTGGCAGGTGGAAGTGAAGGGGACCTGGGGCTTCGTCTGTGACGACGACTTCGGCGTCAACGAAGGTTACGTGGCCTGCCGCCAGCTGGGCTATCAAAGGCAGCGCCTCCGGGACAATTGGGAGCGAAAGCGGGCGAGGGATTGATTCAGGGCCAAGGACTTGGGACCCCCTGTGCCAGGCAGGATAGTGCCAGGGAGCTGGAGCTTCTACGGCTGGCCAGAGAACCGTGACGCCGAACACCCGGCCAGCTTGGCCAATGCCACCTTTCTCATGGACGACGTCTTCTGCGCGGGCAGCGAGAAGAGCCTGCAGAACTGCACCCGAAAGTCCGGCCCCCCCAACTGTCACCTTCGTCGAGGCGTCCATGGGGCCACCGAGGAAGTCGGCCTCCCTCCACTGCCTTGGTGGGCAGCTGGTGAGCAGATGCAGGGCTCAGACTCCCCTTGGCCTGTCTTGCAGGAGCCAAAGCGCCCCGTCTCTTCCTAGACAATGGACAATTGGCGGAGAAAGATTGCGACACTGCCTACTACGGCCTCTGTCGTAGGATATAGTGATTGTAGCCGCTTGTTTCCAGATATCGTGTTTGTAACTCATGTGGCCCACTCCATTTTGACCTTTTTATTAGCAGTTTCTAGATAAAAACTTTGCCAGAAATTGTGAACTTTCCGGAATTGTGAATTTCCAATTCATTGTTTTATTCTCTCAGCTGCACTTAAACGCACAGTGCCAAAAATGCACCTTCTCCGATCAAGCTAATATTCTTTTTCTAGTTACAGGTCACCAAGTTAGCGAGGCAAGCATATTTAGTTTTTTTTACTTTTGAAGCAAAATTTTGAGAAAAAACCTAAAGTTTTACGCGTTGTAGTATAAGAAAAATTGTTTTGGTTTAATTGTCTATGACTGTACTAAATCACCTTCCGTTCATTTGAGCCCCTTTTCAGGGTACTTGAATAGCACAGACAATATCTTTCTTTTGTTCCAGCTTAAGCTCTTAACCAAGAGCTCCCTCATAGAAGTTCAAGCAAATCACAAATCTCTTTAGTAATAATCACAATATTTGTAGCATGGTTTCAACTCTGTGTACCCGTCGTTCATTACATGGCAATGTGGTTCTCCGGAGTAAATATTAGCGCAGTAGTTGCCTGCAGCAGCAAACTAGTAAGGCTTAATCAAAAGCCCCTAAGTAACCTAGTTCCTCTAGATCAACTTTGTAGTAGTCCTCAATGTTGTCTATAGTCTCCTCGAAATCTTCGCTGTCCTCAAAGTAATCGCTAATTGCCTCTAGCCACGGTATGCACTCTGAAAGACGGACAGATGCAGTAGTGTTAAAGGAGAAAAAGAATGGCTGGACCATCTCCATCTAGGCTGACGTTACGCTTGGCGGCCATGGCCTCGGCAGCTGCTTGGTTTTGGTCATCACAGGCCTCGGAATTAGCATCCACGCAGTCTTGATCCACATCGATGCATTTGTCCTTGCCTAGCTCACA
>JASANA010007326.1:0-11746 GCA_030248095.1 Ptycholaimellus sp. GST1_10
ACATGCAAAAAATTGAAAAAATTATTCGTCAATTCTAAAGCCCATACTGGAAGAAAACGTAAGATGACTCAAAAGCGGAGGATACGCGACGCTGCATTTTTGAAAACAGCATTTTTAAGGTCAAAAACGTGCGTAAAAACCAATTGCCCTCGCGCAAACAAGTGTTTTAGAAATGACTTAATACGTTCACACACCCCTCAGCACATTGCCTGACCCTCAATCACTTCAATTTTCACTGCAAAATGGGATTGGATGCGCGTACCCGATCGACCATTGTGAAGCACCATCAGAAGGGGAAATCGCTCGGATTCATCGCCTCTTTGTTCCACATCTCTCGGTCCAGCGTCAGCCAGGAGTCAGCCAGAAGCTCCACCCACAGAACCAGCGCCACCTCGCCCCATCTGTCGCCTCTGCTCAACCCTCCGCCCGTCTTGTCCCACAGCCTCAACACCCACCAAGCATCATGGTGTTCGGCGGTGTCTCTGGAGCGGGCAAGACACCGCTTCTCTTCGTCAAGCCTGGCGTGAAGGTTTCTTGGTTTTATTTGGTTTTTCTGACAGCAAGCGGCTGGAATTGAAGGTGAACCAGCCGAATTATCAGAAGGACATTCTCCGCCCTTCCATCAAACACCTGCGCAACCATGTCTTCCCCAACAGCGGCCATTTCATCTGGCAGCAGGACGGGGCACCGGCCCACACTGCAAAATCGACCCAGCACTGGCTCCTGAAGCATCGAGTCCTAAGCACTTCGACTTCATAAGCAAGCAGCAGTGGCCTCCCTATTCGCCGGACCTGAATGTGATGGACTGGTGCATTTGGGGGCTGCTGGAGGCCAGAGTATGACGTCAGCGCATATTCAACCTCGCCGGACTCAAGCGCAACCTCCGCAGGGAGTGGAATCGGCTGGACCTCCGGATCATCAAGGACGCCTGCAACGCCGTCGAGGACCGCTTGAAGCTCGTCTTGAAGCTGCTGGTGGTGGGAACATCGAATGACCTTGTCCATTTGCATGTACATTTAGCACAACTAGCTTGATTTTTGCTTACATTTGCGACTCTTGAGATGCTTTCACGATCGAACGACAGCCTTTGAAAGTTGCACAAAAAAAATCCGCGCGTCGTGTATATGCAAAATTTAGGTGGCTTTGTTCAAACCACTATTTCTCAAGTTAGGAAGCAATTCATGCAACGCCGCTTGGTAGATATTTAGAAGACATATAAATGTAACTTCTCTGAAAAAACTGGGCCATAACACCTAAGTGCAGTGGAGAAATGATTTTTAAAATCAGCTGTACGGAAAAGCCCCCCCCCCTGTCCTGTAGCATCACGAACTCGTTATAGCCTAACTATGTTTCAAAAAATTAGGTATTTAATCATCTACATGAAAATTCCGTGAGTTTAAATTTCGAGATATGTACAGAAAAGTATTTTAAGCTATTAATTTTTTTTTCAATATAGTACCCTTTGGGGGGGGGGGTGAAACCTTTGGGCGGGCTCGGGGTCGGCCTTCTCATTCCCTCTGCCTAACCTGCATTTCTGCATTTCCTACGCGCTGCCAATGCTTTTTAGCCGGAGTGGCACATTTGACTGTACACGCACATTTGACTGGTAACACCGGCGCCAGGGAAGGAAGGGGAGAGAGGCATCGAAAAACTGGCACAGCCACGCTTCTTGCTGCAAGCCAACTGAGATTGAGAGTAAGGGCCGCATAGGGGAAGCCAGGCCTGCCACTGCCAGAAAAGACACCATGATTAACGCCCACAACGCCCACGTCACTGTTTTCCACGCAATTACTCTCGCCATCGCCTGCCTACCATCTTCCCATGCAGCCAAGACCCCCAGCTTGAGTGACTTGATTGTAACACATTCAACAGAATACAAAATCACTGTGTCCAGATAGCCGAAACAAAGTCACTGCTCACAAAGCAGACCCAAAAAAGCCAACAAGTCAGATGAAAGAGGATGATTCACTCAGATGATGGGGCAAAAGAATAGGGACAGGAGACCGGAGGGGAGTGGAAGTAGAGAGAGGAGGAGAAAGGAGTCCTGGGCGGAGCACCCAGCTCTCCCAGTCCCGCCGTACAATCGCGGCCACCCACACACCATTCAGGTTCCCTGCAAAATCACCCCAACCATTGGCCTCTCTCCTAAAAAAAGCCCTGGAAGAGAGGATAGGAGAGGGGAGGAAGGCAGGACAACTGAGCGAAGAGGAGGTCAGGCCAGAAGAGGCGAGAGCAGAGAGTCATGGCGCAGAGACAGGGATGGCCCCCACCAGCCCCAGCAGGATCTGGATGGACCACCACACAAGCTGACCCATACTCATCACCAGGTACTCCAGCCTCCCTATCTAGAACCTTCAAAACTCCACAAAAACGGTAACTCATAAGCAGGGATGTATCAAAAGGGGGGAAATAAGGGGCGTGCAGCAAGACAGTAAAAAGACTCCCACCACACCCACACCCCCTCCCCTCACGCAGAGGGCGGGGGATTGGAGTAGGGGAGACGGGAAAAACCACGCAGTGGGGAGAGAGGCGGCAATTGTAGGAGGGAAGCAGGAGAGGGGCGGACAGTAGACCTCCGCCTCGTTGGCACACCAAGGGCAGGTTTAAACTGATGAGCCAGCCTGCCCGGGGTCTTTAATTAAATTGGCGAAACCCTCGACCCTCTTGGGTCATTACTTACTGTCTCTTGTCTGGACTAGAAATCCTGCAAGATGACTAGCGGCCTTTCTGTTTGGGCTAAAACCCCTTCAGAATCGTCACAATGCTTTATGCATCCTCGAAGAGGATGCAGAAAAGCACCCTAGAGAGTTTTACGATTCTCTTGGGACCCCCTACGAACAGCGGGCGATAGGGAGAAATTTTTCTCGCTTGAGCCTGCAACAGCTGCAAAGTCAGCTTAGCAATGTTCACAGCCAAGGGAACAGTCCCGCCACGAGCGGCAAGAAGGCTCCCCACCAACTGTCATTCTCGCACACCCCTCCTCAACCAGCCAACCAGTTCAAACTAACCAAACTATGAGAATAACTCCTCCCCAAACCTTGGCCCAAGGAAGGGACAGGGACAGGCCCCCTTCATCTCGCCTCCTCCTAGCTGCAGCTGCACCCTTTGGAGCACTGCATCCAGTGCAGCACTAGGAGGACTCCCAGGACCATACATGTCCAAGCCCACCCCGCCCACCACCGCCCCACCCCGATTTTTACCAACCAACTCCATTTTGACAAAATTTTTGGAAAATTGTCAGTCAAAAATGCAATAAAATCGACCAACTACCCAACTTTGGTCACAATTTAGGGACCGGTGGGGGGCGGGGTGGGTAAAACCAACCAACTGTGGGGTGGGTTCTATTTTAAATAGGGCCATGTATGCCCAGGACCCCACTCACTTTCTCCTCGCCTTCACAAGTCCTCAAGCCCCGCAAACACTTCTGGGTCAATGTCTAGGCTTGCCTAGATACACCCTTCCCATCTGGTGGTCCTTATCAACTTCTGGCCAGAGTTCTGCGTTGAGAATTGGCAGTGTTTGGGCTGGTGAATGGGGCACTGGTATTCATGGGCTTTTCCTCCAGTTTCTCTCCTTCCCCTTCGACCTCCAACCCTGCCCCGCGCCTCTCAACCTCTCAACTCCAACTCCACTTCTCTCCTCCACTCTCCACCTGCCCCTTCGCGGCCAAGTCACCCTCACCCACTATCTCTCCACCCACAACCCTTTCAGCCTTTCCCTCCACTTTTCATTGTGTTGAGTGTGATTGGCTTCAGTTCTATAGTAGGCAGTAATTCGTTGACCTAGCCCTGATTCTCCCTCTTGTTCTCTCTGAAAACCCTTGCGGCTCTTGATTCTCCTACACCCCATGCTCCTCTCGCCCACCTCTCTCTCTCCACCTCCAACACTTCATCTGCAATTGGTGATATTCTTTTTGCTGCTCAAAAGACCCCTGGAGAGATGAAGATGTTGAGCCACTAGCTTCAAATGCGCGGTTCTATGTCCAGCCTTTGATGCTCAGTAAGGCGCCAAATATCTCCCGCCCTTTCTCTGTGTGCGCTTGCCCCTCTCCTCTGGTAGCCTCACTTCCTCTTCAGTGTCTTGTCTTGTGCCCAGAGTGGGCCTTCGGGCCCTGGAGTAAAAGAGAACCCCACCTCCCTTACCCTCCAATTACACCCCAAGCAGCCAGAAGAGGACGAAAGATGGGAGGAAGGAAGCTTTGGTGTCCGCCTCGCTCCTCGACCAGGCCAGGAGGCTCAGCAAACTCGCCATCCGCTCCCTCCTCCAAGACCAACTACTTCCTCTTCCTCTCCTCCCTCGTCAACCTCAGCTTCCAGAGGAAGATAGGCCACGTAAAGATTCACTTAGTGAAATGCCTGTGGATTGGGGAGGGAAAGAGAAGGAGAAGAGAAAGCTCTGTGTTTGCTGCTTTCATTGAGCCTACTTGCAGCTCTGTAACTTGCCCATCGAAGCAGCGTTACGCCAAAACAGCATTACACTGAAATGGCGTTATGCCGGCGTAACGCCGTTTTGGTGTAACGCTGTTTCCACGGGCAAGTTAGAGATCTGCGAGTAGGCTCAATGGAAGCAGCGAACACAGAGCATTAATAAAAAAATTTTTGTTGAAAATGCCTAAGAATTGACTAAGTTATGGCCAAAACTTTTCATAAAGGCATGACACCAAAACAGCGTTACATTGATAGTGCAAGTCTGCATTATACTGGTTTGGCGTAATGCCTTTTTGGGGTAATGCCGTTTTGGTGTAACGCCGCTTCCACCGCAAGTTATTTTGGCGTTACATTGTTTAAACATTACGCCGTTTTGGCATGACAATGCTAAATGATGAATGGGTTACAGTGTGTCAGTTTCATCATGATGTGGTTTCAGCATGATGCAGTTTTAGTTTGACCCAGTTTCAGCCTGACGCGGTTACACTGAGTACTATGCAAGGAAGAAATGTAATGAAAACCATGTGCAATTAATGTGTCAAAACAAATTGTGTCATTCTGAATGTTTATTAGACAATTAGAGAATATTGGCCTGGCGCGAGGGAGCGCAGCGACCGTCAGCACCCAGGCCCTCTTTTCGACCCAGGTGTCATTTTCGAGGGTTAATGCTAGATCTTAATTTTGATAAGGCTCTAGCTGCCGCTATGAGCCTCCAATCGTTTTAATTCTTGTTGCATTGGAAAGAGCATCCACTAATTAGTCTAGACTCGCGTGAAAAGCCCCTAAAACCTTGTATTTCATGGTGAAAAACGAAAAATAAGTTGCCGTCCGAACTCCTGCTGCTGCTGCCCTGCTGCTGCTGTCCTGCTGCTTCGCATCTGCTAATGAACGAGAGTAGGTATTCAATTTATCCCCCCCACCCCCCTCTCTGGTCCTTGGGCTTCAGGTATTCATTTAAAAGTCATAGCCCTTCAATTGACCGGTTCAGCATAGGCACCAGTGGTGTAGTGGTGTAAGCGGACCGGTAGCTGGTTGAAACTGGCAGGTTCGAATCCTTGTCGAGAATAAAGTTTTTTTTGTATATTTGAAGTTGAGGAAATAGCTGGTACCATCGGCAAGCCAAAAGTAAAGATCTTTTCTCCTGAAAATCGATTCCCTCGAGTGTAAAGGAAAGAATATATCAAATTTAATATTTTTTGCATGATTTTTCACTTTCCAAACATTCGTTTTTTAACTAAATGGTGTCTTATTCGTTTAGGCAAAAAAATAAAAACGACAATTAGAAGAAACTAATTGATACAAGTCTTTTGTATGTTTAAAGTTGAGGAAATAAATGGTACCATCGGCAAGCCGAAAGTAAAGCTCTTTTCTCCCAAAAAAACAAATGCCCCGAGTGTAAAGTCAAGGAAATTTCCCTACTACGAGTGGAATCTGCTGTGTCACCTGTATTTTGTTTGAGCGCGCATGAAAACAGCTCTTGAACTGCGCGCGAAAACAAAATGCCATAAGCAGATTCCACTCGTAGTAGGGAAATTTCCTTGACTTTACACTCGGGGCATTTGTTTTTTTTGGGAGAAAAGAGCTTTACTTTCGGCTTGCCGATGGTACCATTTATTGTATATTGTATAATCCGTTAGATTGTATGTATAACAGGGCATATGCAATATTGTAATGTTAAGGTTGTACAATTTCCGGGGCACCTGATTGTTAATGTTAATGTATGTATAACCACTGAAAAAAACGGCAACACTGGATGGTACCAGATATATCTACATTATAAAGCTTTGGATTCGTTTTTGTTTGAAGGCGATTTTCTAGTATTGAAAACGCAATTGGCATTCAGCAGACAAAAAGATAATAAGGCGGTCTTCCTTTCCTGAAAAGAGTTTGTTGGAAGAAAGGCTAGCACATCAATTGCCTTTTGCAAGGCAAATGTCTGTTATTACAATTACAATAGCACGCAGCCAATCATTGTTTGCCAATGAAGAACAGTTTCACAACGGTTGTCTCCAGGAGAAAACATCTAAAATGCAGCTTTTCGTCTTGCTGTGTTCTCTTCTGCTGCTGTGCCATAATTCAAGCACCACTCCGGCTAAAAAGCATTGGCAGCGCGTAGGAAATGCAGAAATGCAGGTTAGGCAGAGGAATGAGAAGGCTGACTCCCTGAGCCCCCCCAAAGGTTTCACCCCCCCCCCAAAGGGTACTATATTGAAAAAAAATTAATAGCTTAAAATACTTTTCTGTACATATCTCGAAATTTAAACTCACGGAATTTTCATGTAGATGATTAAATACCTACTTTTTTGAAACATAGTTAGGCTTTACCGAGTTCGTCATGCTACAGGACAGGGGGGGGGGGCTTTTCCGTACAGCTGATTTTAAAAATCATTTCTCCACTGCACTTAGGTGTTATGGCCCAGTTTTTTCAGAGAAGTTACATTTATGTCTTCTAAATATCTACCAAGCGGCGTTGCATGAATTGCTTCCTAACTTGAGAAATAGTGGTTTGAACAAAGCCACCTAAATTTTGCATATACACGACGCGCGGATTTTTTTTGTGCAACTTTCAAAGGCTGTCGTTCGATCGTGAAAGCATCTCAAGAGTCGCAAATGTAAGCAAAAATCAAGCTAGTTGTGCTAAATGTACATGCAAATGGACAAGGTCATTCGATGTTCCCACCACCAGCAGCTTCAAGACGAGCTTCAAGCGGTCCTCGACGGCGTTGCAGGCGTCCTTGATGATCCGGAGGTCCAGCCGATTCCACTCCCTGCGGAGGTTGCGCTGAGTCCGGCGAGGTTGAATATGCGCTGACGTCATACTCTGGCCTCCAGCAGCCCCCAAATGCACCAGTCCATCACATTCAGGTCCGGCGAATAGGGAGGCCACTGCTGCTTGCTTATGAAGTCGAAGTGCTTAGGACTCGATGCTTCAGGAGCCAGTGCTGGGTCGATTTTGCAGTGTGGGCCGGTGCCCCGTCCTGCTGCCAGATGAAATGGCCGCTGTTGGGGAAGACATGGTTGCGCAGGTGTTTGATGGAAGGGCGGAGAATGTCCTTCTGATAATTCGGCTGGTTCACCTTCAATTCCAGCCGCTTGCTGTCAGAAAAACCAAATAAAACCAAGAAACCTTCACGCCAGGCTTGACGAAGAGAAGCGGTGTCTTGCCCGCTCCAGAGACACCGCCGAACACCATGATGCTTGGTGGGTGTTGAGGCTGTGGGACAAGACGGGCGGAGGGTTGAGCAGAGGCGACAGATGGGGCGAGGTGGCGCTGGTTCTGTGGGTGGAGCTTCTGGCTGACTCCTGGCTGACGCTGGACCGAGAGATGTGGAACAAAGAGGCGATGAATCCGAGCGATTTCCCCTTCTGATGGTGCTTCACAATGGTCGATCGGGTACGCGCATCCAATCCCATTTTGCAGTGAAAATTGAAGTGATTGAGGGTCAGGCAATGTGCTGAGGGGTGTGTGAACGTATTAAGGCATTTCTAAAACACTTGTTTGCGCGAGGGCAATTGGTTTTTACGCACGTTTTTGACCTTAAAAATGCTGTTTTCAAAAATGCAGCGTCGCGTATCCTCCGCTTTTGAGTCATCTTGCGTTTTCTTCCAGTATGGGCTTTAGAATTGACGAATAATTTTTTCAATTTTTTGCATGTAAATAAGGGCTAGATTGACTTCTGGTAGAAAGATGGGCACATGAAACGCTTTTGGCGTTAAGATATGATTTTTTAAAGTCAGCTGTACGGAAAAGGCCTCCCCCCCTGTACTAGTTAGTCTATACCGCAATTAGGGCATAGCCACCTGACTTTTTTAAAGGCTCGCGAGGGACATAGTTAGTCCTTAAACATAGTAAGTCCTTACCCAGCTCATTAATGTTTTAAAGTGCTCAACTCGGTAAGGACTAACTATGTTTAAGGACTAAGTATGTCCCTCGCGAGCCTTTAAAAAAGTCAGGTGGCTACGCCCTATATTGCAGTATAGACTAACTAGTAGCATAATGAACTTGGTATAGACTAACTATGTTGCAAAAAAGTAGGTATTTCATCATCTACATGAAAATTCCGTGAGTTTAAATTTCGAGAAATGTACAGAGAAACATTTTAAGCTAATAAGTTTTTTTCAATATATACCCTTTGGGGGGGGTGACCCTTTGGGGGGGGAACTCATGGGGGGTGAAAGTCATGGGGGGTGACACCCTTTGGGGGGGGGGGTGAAACCTTTGGGGGGGGGCTCAGGGAGTCAGCTAATGAGAACAATCCAATTGCGTTTCAGGGGGAACTTACTCGCATGCCTGCGTCAAAGTCCTGCATTGGCGACTGTGCTTGGTGCTGGATTAATCCGATCACAGCACTTGGCGCAATCTGCTTTGGAGTCTGCACATCGAAATGCTAGAAATTGACGCATTACCGTGATTCCCGCCTATACTTCACGAAACCCATGATTTTACAATTACATTTGGAGAGATAAAATTAAGTTTCCATGTTAAAATTAACAGCAGCACACATTTAGTCTTTGAGGACATTTTAAAACAAGTATATGGCGCAAAGCATGATGGCAATTGCAAAGTGTTTATATTTGAGATTGGGATCGTGTGAGAGAACCTGAAGCTTGGTCTTCTCTTAGCCAAGAAAGAGCCTTATGACGGCATATGAAAATATGATTGGCTGGTATAATTTTTGCTGGCATCAAATATGCATCTGTTAATGAATGGGTGTAGATATTTACTCCACTCCCTCCACCCTCTTACTTGGGGCTAAAAAGTTTACTTCGTGCATGTTCAGTCAGACTATAAGCATTCGTTTTTTGGTATAGTGGTGTGGATAGTTAGTTGAAGTGTCGAACTTTCAAGTTCATACCTAGTCATTGGCATGTATTTGATTTGTAGTGTGGCAATGCTGAAGAATTCAAACATTTCCACCTTCTCTTCATCCCGTATCACGTGCCGCCCCATCGGTAGCATTCCCCAATCACCCCATGCACTTCCCTCCAATGTGCTCCACGTCTAATATATATATATTTATATATTAGACGTTTAAACGTAATATACACGTTCAAAAAAAGCCAAGCGTTATCTTATTTTACGCGTTAGAAACTCGCTACCGATTATTTTACCGCCTAATCTGGCATGCCTTTTCTTGATGTTTTGAAGCTTCTCAAGCGCTGAAGGACGTGCCTTGCGTCCTCTACAGGTGTCCTGGACCGGACGCCAGCCAGTGGCAATGAGCAACAGGCAGGCAAAAGTGATTGTGGGAGTCTGAACTTGGCACCTTGACCTAGGAAGCCTAAGTTTAAGTGGGGATTTCTTTTATAGGGGTAATGATGTTTATAGTACTTGCAGTGATTCAAAAGTATCTATGGCACACCTAATGTTCTAAAAAAATAGCTAAAATGCTGATACTACATCTACCCCCTCCCTATGGTAACTCATAGGGAGCATAAATCACAGGAGTTATCGCATATACAGCCCGGCTCGGCTAAAATTTGTCAAAATGTAACGAGTTGCTGTGAGCTTCAGGGTTATCAAATCTTCTTCAAACTTTCAGGAAACATGCTTCCAACCCTCTAGTTTATTTCCTGAAAAGGAGAGTGTTTAAAGTTTAAGTGGGGCCATTTTATGGCAAAAAAAGTAAAGTCAGAATGCCAATGGTATCCAGAGCAACCAGGTCTGCCATCGTGCACCTCCATCAAGCTGGTCAAAGCTATGCCCAAATCCGTCGAGCACTCTGGCAGAAGCAGCTGAGCTGACAGACAGTCCGCAACATCGTCCTCAAGCATGGCAATGCGCCGTCTGGAGCCAGCTTTGCCAACGCACCCCGCGATATAGGAGGAGGAGTGGCCCCCCAGTTCCCCCGATGCCAATCCTCTCGACTTCGCCATCTGGGGGTACCTGGAAGCCCGTGTCAACCACATACCCATGCCCAGTCTCGAGGCCCTCAAGCGAGCCCTTCGAAAGGAATGGAATGCCCTCCCAATGCAGATGCTTCAAAAGGCTGTCCAGGCTGTTCCCTCTCGTCTCAAGCTGAATAAAAAGGCCAAAGGAGGATTCATTGAGCATTAATTTACAACTTTTGGCATGTCTATTATTTTTTTTCTCAGTCCATATGAAGTTTATCATGATTACGAACGATTTTTTTTGAATTTTCAATTTTCGATGTGACAATACTAAATCATTCACTATGGCGCTTCGTTGGATTGCTCTCAAACTTTGTCACAATAAACTTCAGATAAAGTAGTACAAACCCTGAAAAAATTAACACCATTGGGCATTCCTATCGCGAGAACGATGTGAAAACATTTTGACAAATTTTAGCCGAGCCGGGCTGTAGAGAGTCCATCTTCCCTATGTCGAAGCATAGGGAGCCGCCCCGGCTGACACCTAGTCTCCCCCCTGGCTAGGCCTCCCCAAGGCAACACTGGATGGTACCAGATATATCTACATTATAAAGCTTTGGATTCGTTTTTGTTTGAAGGCGATTTTCTAGTATTGAAAACGCAATTGGCATTCAGCAGACAAAAAGATAATAAGGCGGTCTTCCTTTCCTGAAAAGAGTTTGTTGGAAGAAAGGCTAGCACATCAATTGCCTTTTGCAAGGCAAATGTCTGTTATTACAATTACAATAGCACGCAGCCAATCATTGTTTGCCAATGAAGAACAGTTTCACAACGGTTGTCTCCAGGAGAAAACATCTAAAATGCAGCTTTTCGTCTTGCTGTGTTCTCTTCTGCTGCTGTGCCATAATTCAAGCACCACTCCGGCTAAAAAGCATTGGCAGCGCGTAGGAAATGCAGAAATGCAGGTTAGGCAGAGGAATGAGAAGGCTGACTCCCTGAGCCCCCCCAAAGGTTTCACCCCCCCCCCAAAGGGTACTATATTGAAAAAAAAAATTAATAGCTTAAAATACTTTTCTGTACATATCTCGAAATTTAAACTCACGGAATTTTCATGTAGATGATTAAATACCTACTTTTTTGAAACATAGTTAGGCTTTACCGAGTTCGTCATGCTACAGGACAGGGGGGGGGGGCTTTTCCGTACAGCTGATTTTAAAAATCATTTCTCCACTGCACTTAGGTGTTATGGCCCAGTTTTTTCAGAGAAGTTACATTTATATGTCTTCTAAATATCTACCAAGCGGCGTTGCATGAATTGCTTCCTAACTTGAGAAATAGTGGTTTGAACAAAGCCACCTAAATTTTGCATATACACGACGCGCGGATTTTTTTTGTGCAACTTTCAAAGGCTGTCGTTCGATCGTGAAAGCATCTCAAGAGTCGCAAATGTAAGCAAAAATCAAGCTAGTTGTGCTAAATGTACATGC
>JASANA010007327.1:0-121172 GCA_030248095.1 Ptycholaimellus sp. GST1_10
CCTTACTTATACCTTTCACTTTTCTATCTTTTGCCCACTATTGAGTTAAAAATGATTACATAGTGTTTATCAAAAAAAACCGTGGCTGGTTTGCGGGGCTTGCTCTTTAGAGGCGTTTTTGATAGAAGCGTTATCCCCCCACTAAGGGAATATGATTTTAAAAACCTGATTTTTTACCCCGTTTTAGTTGCAGAATGTTCAATGATTTTGGTATGCTAAGATTTACAAGCTAAGAGCTCATAGTACGCCAATGACAAAATTCACTAATATCATTGCGTTATAAACTGCTTATATTTTGAAATTACTTTTAAAATGGACTCATTGCGTATTGCAAACTGTAGGAATGTGCTTCTTTTTTTGTGCAGATAAACGGTCAAAAGTCTTTCTTCTTTTTTCTCCAAGTCTGCAAGGAGGCTAACTGGAAAATTGAAGACGCAGAACATGATCAATGTTTGAGGACATTGAGTAAGAAAAGGCTTATAATCAGGCGATAAGAGGGGAGAGTGGAAGGAGGATAGGGAGTCTATTTGGGTTGGCTGGTGGGACCGGAGACTTCCTGGTTGAGGAGTTGGTGCTCCTGGAAGCGCAAGGACAGCCGCTGTGTCATCTTCAGGTACTTCTCCATGCACTTCTCCGCACAGTTCTGCATTCATCCCCTTTACGCAGTCTGAAGCTGGGGAATCTCCCCTACTCACCTCTTCTTTGCTGGAGACTTCACGGCTGGTAAAGTCCAAGACACAGCTCACGAAACACGTCTCGGAGACCTAAACGCCTTGTGTGTTTGCCAACTATGAAGCGCTGGGTAGAAAAAACAGACGCGATTGAACTGGGCAAAGAAGTCGCGGAAGGTCTGCACATTGCGAGCAATCTCTTCTGAAGGCGGCTGAGCTGGGACGGACATTTTCTGCCAATTGCTTTTGCTGATTTCTTTCATTCTTTTGTGTGATAAAAAGAAAGCATTGCCGTGTAGCACAAATTCGCTGCTCGTTCTTATTCTAGAGTTTATTCCATAAAAGAGGCTAATCGAAAGATTTCATGGACATGTTTAACCAGCCAATGAATCAACAGTCTCGGCGGAAGCTTGAAAGTTCGTTCGTCCCTTTTCAGATAAAGAAGATTCAACCCATAAGATAGTAAACACTGAAAGCGTCAACACCGCAAACAACTGCCAAGTATAACCATTCGGTCAAGGTCATTACATATTCTTCTCCTGCTTGCAGCTGCAGTGAAGCAATGTGCAGAAGAGACAAAAACGGCTGCCTGAATTGCGAAAGAGGCAAGATAGAAATGGACTGGACCGCTTGAAGTGTCAACGTTGGGTCGGATGTTGTTGGCCGCGCGCTTGAATGAACGTGGAATCATTTGCTGTTCAAGTGGAAGAGAGGCGAAGAAGGGAGACAAGAGGGCAGCTAGATGAAGGACGGTAGAAGATTAGAGGAGGGGCGGAGAGAAAGGAAAGAAGAAGGGGGCAGAGGCTACGAGTTGGCAGCCTCACAGGCGTCGATCCAGTCCGAGTAGACCTGAAGCAGCGATTGGTCAGCCTACCTGACAGAGACTCTGCCAAAAGAAGGAGCATACATCGACGGCCTCGGAAAGGTAGTTGATGGGGGACTGGAAATCCTCCAGACAGACACGGCAGGAGACGAAGCCCACGTTTCGCTCCCGATCCATCTTCACCTCCATCCACAGAAACTCTTAGAGCCTTTTAAGGGCAGGGTGAAAGGATTGGTTGAACCTCGCAGCTCTTCTCGTGGTTGCAGAAAGGGCAGTTGAAGAGGGTGTCCAGGGGCTCGATCTGGCGCTTCTTGGTGGGCGCCTTGCGCTTCGCCTTGCGCTTTCCCATGGCTTCTTCCTCTTCTACCTGTCAAAGCACCTCTTTTCTCCCATCCATCATTCATTCCATCCTTATCTTACGCCCATCCATTCATTTATCCGTCTACTTCTTCTTTTTCGTACGCCGAGTTTTGCAGAGAAAGGCCAACCGTTCCTGAGTTGGCGACTAGAAGCTGAGACGGTGACTTGGCTTCCTCTTCTTTAGCTCCCAGGGACTGCTGATACTCCACAGAATCTCCCGTGATTTCTGAAATCATTCTTATATCAGCCTCACATGAGCAGAGGAGGAGTAGCTGAGGCCGAATGAGGTGGATGGGATTAGGAGGAATGAGGCCTCACCCATGCTTGGAGCTAGGGCGGCGGTCATGTCATGGGTGAGGCTGAGTGAGGGTGGATGAGTGAGGGTGGATGGATGAGGGTGGTGGATGAGGAGGTGGGTGAGGATGGGAATGTGGAAAGGAATGCGTACCGCTGGTGGTAGGCGAGTGGCGGGCAGGCGTTGGTGTCGGTGTCTATTAGAGGCGGCTGGCTGTGGAGGACTGTAGCATGTGATGTAGGCCTGACGAAAGTTTGCACAACGGAGGCCCAATGATCTGCAAAAACCCTCGCCCGCCCGCTTAGATGCGTAGGTCTCTATTCTTCCCCCGCCTCTCTAGTGCTCTGCTCTGCCCCTGACCTTGGTTCCGCCTCACATCAAAGCACATACCTACTACATCATGCTACTCAACAGCGGGAGAGCTCCAAATAGTTGGCGCGAATCATGGAGCAGATGGTATAAATACGAACCTACAAATCTTTATCTATCTCAAATGGAACAAAGGAAAGCTGACTGACGGTCTTTCGGTTGGAATAAAAATGAGGTAGGAGGCTACGGTAGCCTGGTGGTCTATTCATGCCTGTTGTGTGAGTGCGCATAAAGGTCTGCGTTGTTCTAGGCCCGCCTTTCTTGTAACCCCCAAGGAGGCCAGTGACACTTGGCCCAGTTCTCTGTCTAGCCAGTAGCTAGCTCTATGGCCGAATGACGTCCAAGAATTCTTTGCAAGGCTACCTCAATAAGGTTTTCTTCATCCCTCTTCTTGTTTGCCAAAAAAGAAGGAAAGGTGTGAGAGAGAATAGAAGAGAATTGGTGTAAGGTGGAGCCGCGTGCCCTGGGCCCAGCATATAAACAACGAGTATGGGCAGCGGTGAGCGGTGATCGTCCGTTTCTCTTCTGGTACGCGAAGAAAGGGGACGTGCTTCCCCTGGGCCGACTTTGCCTCTCCGCCGCCGCCTTTACTTTCGACCCTCGCAATGATGGCCTCTTTCAGATCATGTTCCCTCTATCACTTCTCAAAATCCTCTTTTACAGTAAAACAAACAATAGTGGCCAAATGAAAGAAAACATAACTAAAATGATAAATGTATGATTGAAGCTGTCGCGAGAAAGAGTCGCACCTGTTCGATGCGGGAAGTGGGAGTGGGCGTGGAGCCTGGCTAGCGATGCTGCAAAAGTCTCGTAAAAATGCCTATGCCTCTGAACTGGATCTTCAGGAGGTGAACTGAATTCAAATCATTGTAATGATGGAGCTTATCTATTTGCCAGAGTGAACATGAAGAATTTGTGATGCTTCCTTCCACCGATGAAGCTTCATCGACTGCTGACGTTTCGGTAAGTTCAAACGTGAAAATGATATCAATGAGAAAATTCGAAAAGCCACAAAGTTGAGGGCGAAAAAGCAAAGTTCTACCTGGACAAGACAGGTGGCCTGTTGAAGGATTCTCTCATTCCTCCGCCCGAATTTCCACCCAGCCCCAATAAAATTCTTCACGGCCTTAAGGTTTATACATTCTACACTTTCCTCACTTTTTGATTGCATTTCATTGACCCTGAACTGAAAGGCGTATTACAGAAAGCGGTGGTTTCGGAAGGCAGCAGTGAGGGGAGCAGTTCGGAGCATCGATCCCGCCTCCTGCCCCTGCCTTCATTTCGTGCTCTATCCAACAAGTCGGCCAAGTGTGAAGGCTGCACTGAGGTATCCTTATTTAGGCACTGCTGTTTATGGGTAAAATAATATGGTTTGAGTTGCTGGGAGTGGTGGAGCAAATGAAGGGGCGCTATTCGGACCTGGTGGACGAGAACGCTGCCAACAGAGAATTGGTGGAGATCCTCCGAGGCAACATCGTCTCCTCCAAAGCACAGATCATTGAGCTCAGACAAATGCTTGAGGAGGGACAAGACGCTAGCGCTTTGGACAAGTTTCTTTCAACCCTATTACTAGCATCTTTAACTAATTTACCAGTCTGCATTTTCTTTACCAGTCTGCTGATAATAGATTTCCCTGGCAAAATATGATTCAATTAATGCTATTTGTTGATTTAGGTTACTGGAGACAGAAAGAGAGCTGCACCTAGTTCGTCAAGCAGAACAAGAGCGAGTTCGCAACCTACTATTACCGGCTGTCAGCTTGAAAGCATGAGTGATGACATTGAGAAAAAAGAGGTGACGAGATTGGAAGAAGAGGTGAAGCGAGCGAAGCGTGATTTGGACGCCTACAAGGCCTCTCTACGCTCCAAAGAGGAACTCATCATGAAACTCGTCGAAACTTCTCCAGCACAAGCCAATAAAGTGACTACACTCTATATACCGCTCTAGTGAGCTTATCTAGTGACCTTCAGAGGAAGCAAAACGTAAGGCATTTAGCATGAGTGGGGAATGGAATGTGCAGGGCAGTGAAGAGGTGCTGGTACCAGAGGCAGTGGAGTTGAGCAGTGGCCACACATCCGTCCTTTTACCCTCAGAGACTGAGGTTGCTCCACTTCCTCTTTCTTCTTCTCCACTTATGCCCAAACAATCGTGAAGATTTGTCCGGTGGAAGATTTGGCGGGTTTGGAGAGCTTGCGGGATTCAGTGGCCGGCTATACTGCCCAGAACTCCTTCCTCAACCATGAAATTATCGGTACCAAACCTCATTTCTTTATTTATTCTGCGCTGGATACCGCAAGCTGAGCAGTTTAGGCTGGGTAGTGTGATATTGAACTGAAACGTTTGGATGTTTTGATGGTCTGATGAAGATTAAAATATTTTTTGAGAGCTGCAAGTCGTGGTTGGGGCGCTGGAAAACCGAGAGAAAACACTGGTAAAAGTAAACTTCGAGCTGGAAGGAGCTCTTTACCAACTTCGTTCCAAGTACCTCCTCCTGCTCAACCATCTTCAACCCTCTTCTGGTCATCAAAACTCTCTTGGTTCTTTTCGTCTCTACACTTTTGCCTACAAAGCCTGAAAATTACGAAAGTGACCAGTGAACTCTATGCTAATTGAAAGACTGGATAGGACTGGGTGTGGCGGAGGTGGAGTCGCTGATCAGAGATGCAACACGGAACATGGAGAATCCAGCAGAGTCTGCCAACCCGGAGATTCTCCTCCCAGACCTGGCGGAAGAAGGCAAGAGTCCCCAGCCTCAGGTCGATGCTCTCGGCTTCTATCTGCGCCCCAAGCCTCAACCTACCAGTTAGCCTCATTATCCGACTAATGGGCGGCATAAGACGGCCACAAAAGACAGTTGTGTGTCAGGTGATGGAAGTGGGGAGGTGGTTGGAGAGGAGGGGCGAGGAGGAGCTCGTGCTCGTGACCTGGTAGGCGCCGCAGCGGCACTCAGTCGCCGCGCCTCCGAGCTCAAGCAGAGGGCCGGCTTTGGACCCGAAACATTCCTCGCTCCCTCTGCTAATCAAGTCCCTGCCTCTACCACTAGGATGGCTCTAGAAAGGTGTTGATGCAGGTGGAGTGGCTGGAGCGTTGGGATGGTGCCGTAGTTTCGCTGGCTGGAGCTCCGGAAAAGCCGTCAGGACAGGCCGCCGCCGACTTCAAAGCCCTCCTCCGCACCTCCATACCACACAACTACCGAGCTCGAGTCTGGAACTGGTCCTCCTCCCTCCTCTCTTTCCCTCCTTCCCATGCAACGCTAGCTCTGGCCAGGATGATAGACTGGCTGGTGGGCGACACGGAGAGCGATCTCGGCAAAGGCTACTACGAGTCCCTGCTCAAGAAAAGCTTAGCCCGCCGCTCCGAGCCTGAGGGCGGCGACCCGGCATTGAAGGTTTGTCGCCTATCCGCCTTTATTGATGGGGAGACAGGAAACTATGTTTGACAGCAAATCGACCTGGACCTGCCGCGAACCCTGCCGGGGAATCGGCATTTCGAGACGGAGGGCGGGGAGAAGATGGAACAGCTGCGTCGCATCCTCTACGCCTTCCGCTGGCACCACGCCGCCGTCGGCTACTGCCAGGGCCTCAATCGCATCGCCGCCGTCGGTGAGCCCCTTTGCTCGCCTCTTTAGAGACGGAGGGCGGGGAGAAGATGGAACAGCTGCGTCGCATCCTCTACGCCTTCCGCTGGCACCACGCCGCCGTCGGCTACTGCCAGGGCCTCAATCGCATCGCCGCCGTCGGTGAGCCCCTTTGCTCGCCTCTTTAGAGACGGAGGGCGGGGAGAAGATGGAACAGCTGCGTCGCATCCTCTACGCCTTCCGCTGGCACCACGCCGCCGTCGGCTACTGCCAGGGCCTCAATCGCATCGCCGCCGTCGGTGAGCCCCTTTGCTCGCCTCTTTAGAGACGGAGGGCAGGGAGAAGATGGAACAGCTGCGTCGCATCCTCTACGCCTTCCGCTGGCACCACGCCGCCGTCGGCTACTGCCAGGGCCTCAATCGCATCGCCGCCGTCGGTGAGCCCCTTTGCTCGCCTCTTTAGAGACGGAGGGCGGGGAGAAGATGGAACAGCTGCGTCGCATCCTCTACGCCTTCCGCTGGCACCACGCCGCCGTCGGCTACTGCCAGGGCCTCAATCGCATCGCCGCCGTCGGTGAGCCCCTTTGCTCGCCTCTTTAGAGACGGAGGGCGGGGAGAAGATGGAACAGCTGCGTCGCATCCTCTACGCCTTCCGCTGGCACCACGCCGCCGTCGGCTACTGCCAGGGCCTCAATCGCATCGCCGCCGTCGGTGAGCCCCTTTGCTCGCCTCTTTAGAGACGGAGGGCGGGGAGAAGATGGAACAGCTGCGTCGCATCCTCTACGCCTTCCGCTGGCACCACGCCGCCGTCGGCTACTGCCAGGGCCTCAATCGCATCGCCGCCGTCGGTGAGCCCCTTTGCTCGCCTCTTTAGAGACGGAGGGCGGGGAGAAGATGGAACAGCTGCGTCGCATCCTCTACGCCTTCCGCTGGCACCACGCCGCCGTCGGCTACTGCCAGGGCCTCAATCGCATCGCCGCCGTCGGTGAGCCCCTTTGCTCGCCTCTTTAGAGACGGAGGGCGGGGAGAAGATGGAACAGCTGCGTCGCATCCTCTACGCCTTCCGCTGGCACCACGCCGCCGTCGGCTACTGCCAGGGCCTCAATCGCATCGCCGCCGTCGGTGAGCCCCTTTGCTCGCCTCTTTAGAGACGGAGGGCGGGGAGAAGATGGAACAGCTGCGTCGCATCCTCTACGCCTTCCGCTGGCACCACGCCGCCGTCGGCTACTGCCAGGGCCTCAATCGCATCGCCGCCGTCGGTGAGCCCCTTTGCTCGCCTCTTTAGAGACGGAGGGCAGGGAGAAGATGGAACAGCTGCGTCGCATCCTCTACGCCTTCCGCTGGCACCACGCCGCCGTCGGCTACTGCCAGGGCCTCAATCGCATCGCCGCCGTCGGTGAGCCCCTTTGCTCGCCTCTTTAGAGACGGAGGGCGGGGAGAAGATGGAACAGCTGCGTCGCATCCTCTACGCCTTCCGCTGGCACCACGCCGCCGTCGGCTACTGCCAGGGCCTCAATCGCATCGCCGCCGTCGGTGAGCCCCTTTGCTCGCCTCTTTAGAGACGGAGGGCGGGGAGAAGATGGAACAGCTGCGTCGCATCCTCTACGCCTTCCGCTGGCACCACGCCGCCGTCGGCTACTGCCAGGGCCTCAATCGCATCGCCGCCGTCGGTGAGCCCCTTTGCTCGCCTCTTTAGAGACGGAGGGCGGGGAGAAGATGGAACAGCTGCGTCGCATCCTCTACGCCTTCCGCTGGCACCACGCCGCCGTCGGCTACTGCCAGGGCCTCAATCGCATCGCCGCCGTCGGTGAGCCCCTTTGCTCGCCTCTTTAGAGACGGAGGGCGGGGAGAAGATGGAACAGCTGCGTCGCATCCTCTACGCCTTCCGCTGGCACCACCCCGCCGTCGGCTACTGCCAGGGCCTCAATCGCATCGCCGCCGTCGGTGAGCCCCTTTGCTCGCCTCTTTAGAGACGGAGGGCGGGGAGAAGATGGAACAGCTGCGTCGCATCCTCTACGCCTTCCGCTGGCACCACGCCGCCATCGGCTACTGCCAGGGCCTCAATCGCATCGCCGCCGTCGGTGAGCCCCTTTGCTCGCCTCTTTAGAGACGGAGGGCGGGGAGAAGATGGAACAGCTGCGTCGCATCCTCTACGCCTTCCGCTGGCACCACGCCGCCGTCGGCTACTGCCAGGGCCTCAATCGCATCGCCGCCGTCGGTGAGCCCCTTTGCTCGCCTCTTTAGAGACGGAGGGCGGGGAGAAGATGGAACAGCTGCGTCGCATCCTCTACGCCTTCCGCTGGCACCACGCCGCCGTCGGCTACTGCCAGGGCCTCAATCGCATCGCCGCCGTCGGTGAGCCCCTTTGCTCGCCTCTTTAGAGACGGAGGGCGGGGAGAAGATGGAACAGCTGCGTCGCATCCTCTACGCCTTCCGCTGGCACCACGCCGCCGTCGGCTACTGCCAGGGCCTCAATCGCATCGCCGCCGTCGGTGAGCCCCTTTGCTCGCCTCTTTAGAGACGGAGGGCGGGGAGAAGATGGAACAGCTGCGTCGCATCCTCTACGCCTTCCGCTGGCACCACGCCGCCGTCGGCTACTGCCAGGGCCTCAATCGCATCGCCGCCGTCGGTGAGCCCCTTTGCTCGCCTCTTTAGAGACGGAGGGCGGGGAGAAGATGGAACAGCTGCGTCGCATCCTCTACGCCTTCCGCTGGCACCACGCCGCCGTCGGCTACTGCCAGGGCCTCAATCGCATCGCCGCCGTCGGTGAGCCCCTTTGCTCGCCTCTTTAGAGACGGAGGGCGGGGAGAAGATGGAACAGCTGCGTCGCATCCTCTACGCCTTCCGCTGGCACCACGCCGCCGTCGGCTACTGCCAGGGCCTCAATCGCATCGCCGCCGTCGGTGAGCCCCTTTGCTCGCCTCTTTAGAGACGGAGGGCGGGGAGAAGATGGAACAGCTGCGTCGCATCCTCTACGCCTTCCGCTGGCACCACGCCGCCGTCGGCTACTGCCAGGGCCTCAATCGCATCGCCGCCGTCGGTGAGCCCCTTTGCTCGCCTCTTTAGAGACGGAGGGCGGGGAGAAGATGGAACAGCTGCGTCGCATCCTCTACGCCTTCCGCTGGCACCACGCCGCCGTCGGCTACTGCCAGGGCCTCAATCGCATCGCCGCCGTCGGTGAGCCCCTTTGCTCGCCTCTTTAGAGACGGAGGGCGGGGAGAAGATGGAACAGCTGCGTCGCATCCTCTACGCCTTCCGCTGGCACCACGCCGCCGTCGGCTACTGCCAGGGCCTCAATCGCATCGCCGCCGTCGGTGAGCCCCTTTGCTCGCCTCTTTAGAGACGGAGGGCAGGGAGAAGATGGAACAGCTGCGTCGCATCCTCTACGCCTTCCGCTGGCACCACGCCGCCGTCGGCTACTGCCAGGGCCTCAATCGCATCGCCGCCGTCGGTGAGCCCCTTTGCTCGCCTCTTTAGAGACGGAGGGCGGGGAGAAGATGGAACAGCTGCGTCGCATCCTCTACGCCTTCCGCTGGCACCACGCCGCCGTCGGCTACTGCCAGGGCCTCAATCGCATCGCCGCCGTCGGTGAGCCCCTTTGCTCGCCTCTTTAGAGATGGAGGGCGGGGAGAAGATGGAACAGCTGCGTCGCATCCTCTATGCCTTCCGCTGGCACCACGCCGCCGTCGGCTACTGCCAGGGCCTCAATCGCATCGCCGCCGTCGGTGAGCCCCTTTGCTCGCCTCTTTAGAGACGGAGGGCGGGGAGAAGATGGAACAGCTGCGTCGCATCCTCTACGCCTTCCGCTGGCACCACGCCGCCGTCGGCTACTGCCAGGGCCTCAATCGCATCGCCGCCGTCGGTGAGCCCCTTTGCTCGCCTCTTTAGAGACGGAGGGCAGGGAGAAGATGGAACAGCTGCGTCGCATCCTCTACGCCTTCCGCTGGCACCACGCCGCCGTCGGCTACTGCCAGGGCCTCAATCGCATCGCCGCCGTCGGTGAGCCCCTTTGCTCGCCTCTTTAGAGACGGAGGGCGGGGAGAAGATGGAACAGCTGCGTCGCATCCTCTACGCCTTCCGCTGGCACCACGCCGCCGTCGGCTACTGCCAGGGCCTCAATCGCATCGCCGCCGTCGGTGAGCCCCTTTGCTCGCCTCTTTAGAGACGGAGGGCGGGGAGAAGATGGAACAGCTGCGTCGCATCCTCTACGCCTTCCGCTGGCACCACGCCGCCGTCGGCTACTGCCAGGGCCTCAATCGCATCGCCGCCGTCGGTGAGCCCCTTTGCTCGCCTCTTTAGAGACGGAGGGCGGGGAGAAGATGGAACAGCTGCGTCGCATCCTCTACGCCTTCCGCTGGCACCACGCCGCCGTCGGCTACTGCCAGGGCCTCAATCGCATCGCCGCCATCGGTGAGCCCCTTTGCTCGCCTCTTTAGAGACGGAGGGCGGGGAGAAGATGGAACAGCTGCGTCGCATCCTCTACGCCTTCCGCTGGCACCACGCCGCCGTCGGCTACTGCCAGGGCCTCAATCGCATCGCCGCCGTCGGTGAGCCCCTTTGCTCGCCTCTTTAGAGACGGAGGGCGGGGAGAAGATGGAACAGCTGCGTCGCATCCTCTACGCCTTCCGCTGGCACCACGCCGCCGTCGGCTACTGCCAGGGCCTCAATCGCATCGCCGCCGTCGGTGAGCCCCTTTGCTCGCCTCTTTAGAGACGGAGGGCGGGGAGAAGATGGAACAGCTGCGTCGCATCCTCTACGCCTTCCGCTGGCACCACGCCGCCGTCGGCTACTGCCAGGGCCTCAATCGCATCGCCGCCGTCGGTGAGCCCCTTTGCTCGCCTCTTTAGAGACGGAGGGCGGGGAGAAGATGGAACAGCTGCGTCGCATCCTCTACGCCTTCCGCTGGCACCACGCCGCCGTCGGCTACTGCCAGGGCCTCAATCGCATCGCCGCCGTCGGTGAGCCCCTTTGCTCGCCTCTTTAGAGACGGAGGGCGGGGAGAAGATGGAACAGCTGCGTCGCATCCTCTACGCCTTCCGCTGGCACCACGCCGCCGTCGGCTACTGCCAGGGCCTCAATCGCATCGCCGCCGTCGGTGAGCCCCTTTGCTCGCCTCTTTAGAGACGGAGGGCGGGGAGAAGATGGAACAGCTGCGTCGCATCCTCTACGCCTTCCGCTGGCACCACGCCGCCGTCGGCTACTGCCAGGGCCTCAATCGCATCGCCGCCGTCGGTGAGCCCCTTTGCTCGCCTCTTTAGAGACGGAGGGCGGGGAGAAGATGGAACAGCTGCGTCGCATCCTCTACGCCTTCCGCTGGCACCACGCCGCCGTCGGCTACTGCCAGGGCCTCAATCGCATCGCCGCCGTCGGTGAGCCCCTTTGCTCGCCTCTTTAGAGACGGAGGGCGGGGAGAAGATGGAACAGCTGCGTCGCATCCTCTACGCCTTCCGCTGGCACCACGCCGCCGTCGGCTACTGCCAGGGCCTCAATCGCATCGCCGCCGTCGGTGAGCCCCTTTGCTCGCCTCTTTAGAGACGGAGGGCGGGGAGAAGATGGAACAGCTGCGTCGCATCCTCTACGCCTTCCGCTGGCACCACGCCGCCGTCGGCTACTGCCAGGGCCTCAATCGCATCGCCGCCGTCGGTGAGCCCCTTTGCTCGCCTCTTTAGAGATGGAGGGCGGGGAGAAGATGGAACAGCTGCGTCGCATCCTCTACGCCTTCCGCTGGCACCACGCCGCCGTCGGCTACTGCCAGGGCCTCAATCGCATCGCCGCCGTCGGTGAGCCCCTTTGCTCGCCTCTTTAGAGACGGAGGGCGGGGAGAAGATGGAACAGCTGCGTCGCATCCTCTACGCCTTCCGCTGGCACCACGCCGCCGTCGGCTACTGCCAGGGCCTCAATCGCATCGCCGCCGTCGGTGAGCCCCTTTGCTCGCCTCTTTAGAGACGGAGGGCGGGGAGAAGATGGAACAGCTGCGTCGCATCCTCTACGCCTTCCGCTGGCACCACGCCGCCGTCGGCTACTGCCAGGGCCTCAATCGCATCGCCGCCGTCGGTGAGCCCCTTTGCTCGCCTCTTTAGAGACGGAGGGCGGGGAGAAGATGGAACAGCTGCGTCGCATCCTCTACGCCTTCCGCTGGCACCACGCCGCCGTCGGCTACTGCCAGGGCCTCAATCGCATCGCCGCCGTCGGTGAGCCCCTTTGCTCGCCTCTTTAGAGACGGAGGGCGGGGAGAAGATGGAACAGCTGCGTCGCATCCTCTACGCCTTCCGCTGGCACCACGCCGCCGTCGGCTACTGCCAGGGCCTCAATCGCATCGCCGCCGTCGGTGAGCCCCTTTGCTCGCCTCTTTAGAGACGGAGGGCGGGGAGAAGATGGAACAGCTGCGTCGCATCCTCTACGCCTTCCGCTGGCACCACGCCGCCGTCGGCTACTGCCAGGGCCTCAATCGCATCGCCGCCGTCGGTGAGCCCCTTTGCTCGCCTCTTTAGAGACGGAGGGCGGGGAGAAGATGGAACAGCTGCGTCGCATCCTCTACGCCTTCCGCTGGCACCACGCCGCCGTCGGCTACTGCCAGGGCCTCAATCGCATCGCCGCCGTCGGTGAGCCCCTTTGCTTGCCTATAGATGAAAAAGTGAGGCAATGGATGGGCAGGGCTGCTGTACCTGTCGGAGTCGCGGGCGTTTTGGTTCCTGGTGGGAGTGGCAGAGTGTCGCCAGCCGGAGGATTACTACAGCCCCAGCCTGGCCACAGCCATCGCGGACCAGAAGGTCCTCGCCGACCTCGTCATGGAGAAGCTTCCCCGGCTTGGTCTTTCCCTTTTTTCTCTCTTTCTACCTCATCTCCCATCCTTCTGACTGGTTCAGGAGCTCATCTGCGGGAGTTGGAGACCGATGTGACGATGTTCACCCTGCCTTGGTTCCTCACAGTTTTCGTGGACTCTCTGCCTGCCCACGTCTACTTGCCCATCTTTGATGTCATGCTCTATGAGGGCAATAAGGTCCCTTCGTTTCCTTTCTTTCGCATCACTCTTCTCTTTACAGCTACTTGACAGCTACGAAAGGCAGCGTGGCAGGCGTGAGTAGAGGCATATTTGCAGGTGCTGTTTCGGTTCGCGGTGGCACTGCTGAAGGTGTGCGAGCCGCAAATCCTGGCCTGTCGCAGTCCCGGCGCTTTGCAAACTCTACTCAGCCGTCTAGGTGATGTCGTCACTGACTATCGAACACTGGCTCAGGCAACACCTTTACATTTCCATCATTAATCCCCATCAAGTCTAAAGAGCGTTGAAGACTGCTTTTGTGGAGCTAAATCCCTTCCCCATGAAGGCGATTGAGACGAGACGTCATTTTCATCTCACTCACGCCAAGGTTATCTGGGTATCATATTTGGAGTCATTTTAACACTTTTCTATCTTCAGGTTGAAAAATCAAACCGTTAGAGGCTGCATTTCATTCCAAAAACGGATCTGAAATAAAGAGATTCTACTTATAAATTCTTCGTGATATTCAGAAGCGGATTTGCCCAGAGTTGTGCTTCTTTTACCTGGCCTGTGATCTGAACGCTTGCTTTTTCAAAATTGTGCCATTTTTACAAAGGATGATGCAAATTCTCAATATTTATTATGCGTAAGATGCACAAAAAACTGCGTCTTACCACAGGACACAAAAACCAACAAGACAGCTAATTTCACTACATCATCTTCATCTACAAATGGAATAGCTCACTGATGCAATCAAGAGGCATTGAGCTAAGGAGGAATGAGATGATAGTAGGAGGGGTAGACGAGGTAGGGATTAAGCTAGGACAGGGCGGTGAATGGAGTGGCGCCGCTCCAATATTTGCCTTCCACTGGCAGCTGGCTGAGGGGTGGAGGGAGGCTGGGGGGTTGGATGGATGGGGGAGGAGGGAGGGGAAGGAGGGAGGAAGGAGGGATGACAGCGACGGGCCAGTTAGCCGACCTCCACTGCTGCAATCTCTCTCCGCCCTCCCCCCACCCATCCCCCCTCATCCAAATCCAACCGCTCCACACGCCACCTCTTTCATGCCTTAGTCACTTTTCTGCTGGAAGAGGAGAGGCGAAGTTTTTGTGGGGCTTGAAGTGGGGGATTGGTGGTGGTCTATTTGCAGAGACTATTAGAAGGTCAGTGCTGCTGGGTGGTGTCTGGAAAAAGGGGCGGCCGATGGAGTGCCGGCTATTTGGCCAGTGGAGGGGGCTGGTGAAAAGTTGGGTGAGGAGGTCTGGGGTGGAAGGGGGGTGAAGAGAGGAGAGGCCCTCGGGCTTCCATTCATCAGCGTCCAAAAGTCAATCCCAGCCCATTATTATGCCGCGTAGGAGCTGTGGGTTGGCCTAGGGGAATGGCCTGGACTATGAATTATACCCCACTCCCAGCACTCTTGCCTTCCTACATTCATGCAGCTCATTTTTTTTGCCTTATCCAAATGATGCTTCAAACCAAAGTAACTAAGGATGCCATGAACCAAACTTATGGCTGTCGTATTTCTTCCAATCGTTTATTAGCCCTTTTTACATTTATGGGGAATTGAGGCGGGTAGATAGGACTAAGGCCGTGCAAATGGGTTGCACTGCAGTGAGAGGGGTGTTAGGGCAGCAGATGGAAACCGGATCAGTGGCACTGGCCCTGGGGGCCGTGTCAAAGCACGTGTTGGGTGGAACTGAGCTGGGTTGGGAGAGGAAGAGTGGCTTTAGGAGGAGCATGCATGGATGCTGGCTGGGAGAAAAGGAGGAGCGGGCTAGCTCCCCTGCAAGCTGTTGGAAGTCGCTAGGCAGCCTGTGACAACCTCTGCCTTCCCCACCACCCCCTTCCCCTTCCTCTACTTCCAAATGCTTCGTCTCGCTTCTTACCAACCAACTCATCGGCCACAATTCAATTCGTGTCACATCTGTCACCCATTTCAACGGCCGGAGCAGTGAAATGCTGGCACAGCTATTGAAATGCAAATGCCCTTCAGAGCTTTCTTCCGAGCGCATTTTGCCGTCGGAGAAGATTCGTATCCCTTTTCACGTTTGGCAAAGTCCTAGCGTGAGACCATGGATGGGGCCATTCTGCCAGAATTGATTCCCCTCTCTCTCTCTCTCTCCGCCACCATTCCGGGGGCTCAGTGGGTGATGTTCTACTTGGCGGAGTTTTTATCCATGGCCGCCAATGCCTTCCTTCTTCTCCTTTTCCCTCAAGGCTGGGCGGATGAGAAAGAGGGAGGTCTAATGCAGGCCAGCTATTTATGCAGCATCTACTCTTCTGCATTCTCCCCCCTTTCTACTGCTGGGCAGAACGCAGCCTTTTCCCAGGCAGTGTGGGGCTGGAGTTGGCCATTTCCAGGCCAGGCTTTCTCCCCAGCAAAAGGCCAGAAGCTGGGCTAAATAGGTGGCTGGAGCGAGCGTAGGCCGTGTGAAGGCCCATTCCTCCCTGTTGATTCAGCTGCGGCCGTGATTTGCGATGAAGAGCAGCCGCGGTGAGGTTGAGCTCTTCTCGCGCTCGCCCCTCTCTCCCTCTCTCCTTTCCTGGTGGTGTTGAGCTGGAGGTGTGGAGGCGTTTCAGAGGAGGATGGCAAGGCGGCAGCTTCAGAGGGGCTGAGGCAGAGAAGAATGTGGCGGCGCCTTCGGGTTCCGCGCGGCGCCCTCTTGGGTGGCTTCCGCATTCTTCCTGCTAGAGGTCAAGGAGTGTGAGATTGTTTGAAGCCGTGTACACGGTGGCGCTGGTGTTGGGGGTAAGAATGACGCTGAACAGCTCCATCTTCCAAACTCTGGAAGAGGCGGCGAGTGTGGAAACCCGTAGCTGCTCATTTTCCCTTTCCCTGTTCCCAGAGGAAGGATAATGCGAGGCATTGACAGCGCTGCGAAGGAAAGCAGTTGGAGTGACCAAAGCGGTGCCCACACCTCCCCCAGCTCCACCGGCTCCCCCTCCCAAGCCTGCTCTAAGGTACACCTTTCTAGCCTCATCCATTGATCACTTTTTTTGACAAAATATATTATTTATGTTGCAAAATGTTCTAAAATTTAACAGTCGACAATCGTATTGCTAGTGCTTGAAATAGATTGGAGCAAAAAATTAACTTCAAAATTTTTATGGCAGTCTTGTTATCGCGAAACTGCTGCAATTGCTGCGTTTTTTAGTCTAGAAGTAGGTCCTTGAAAGTAAAACGACCCTTTTGAATAGTTTATTGCAATTCATCAAGGGAAACGCTTAATTTAATACAAAGTTTAGATCATGGTCATGGTCAGTGTAGCTAGATGGTAAGCTAGATTGAGCAATAAGTTCGTCAAGACCACACAGGTGGTAAGTTTGTGCTTCCAAAAAAACGTTTATTATGCAGAGAACTGGGCAGGGCAGTGGTAAATTTGAAAGAACCAAGCGCTGACGCTAAACTTCCAAACCCTCCGAAGGTATCTGACGTTAAGGTAGCCTTCTTTTCTGACAAACTTTGAACGAGATCAAAAATGTAACGAAATTTGAGGAGAAGGGCCTGGTGGCACGCCGAATCGTTCACTTGGACCTCAAAGGAGCTCCAATGCGCCCAGACTATTTCATCAAGCTTTTCCCACTTCTCAAAGAGCTTGGTGCTACCGGTCCCATTTGCAACAAGTTATTAAATGGCCACGATTTCAATAGCCCCTAACATTGCAGGTATTCTGATGGAGTGGGAGGATATGTTCCCCTTCAAGGGAAGATTGAAAATAGCCGTCAACGGATTCGCGTACTCCCCCGATGACGTCAAAGCCATTCTCACGGCAGCTAAGAAGGCCAATCTTGAGGTTTCACTCACATACCATTTATGGCAAACCTCAAATAAATGCAGCATCAATGAAGGTCATCCCTCTCGTCCAAACCTTCGCTCACCTCGAATGGATCCTGAAACTCCCGGAGCTCGCTGCTCTGCGCGAGAAGCGGAAATATCCTCAGGTAGGAACGGTAGAAGAGGAGACGCAAGAGAGGAAAATGTTGGTGCTGAAGGTAGCTTGTGTGGGAAAGGAGCTCGCTTGGGATTTGATCAAAGAGGCAATGCTGGAAGTTGGTGAAGCCCACGCGGCCGTCGCTCCTGTCCCATTCTTCCACATCGGGGCCGATGAGGTCTTTCAGGTTCATTCTTCTTCTTTCATCTCTTGGATGAAGTAAGTTGAGCTGAGGGCCATTGTTTGAGGCCGGGGAGTGCCCAGAGGACAAGACCATTATGCAGCGTGAAGGTTCCAAGGGTCGCTTCATCCTTTGGCACATTGCGAGAACTGCTCGATTCGTTCGACACAGGTTCCACATCTTTCCCTTTTTATCGTCAGGAAAAAATTGTACTCCAAAGCCTGAAGTTTGACAGAATGAAACTGCAGGTTAGGTGCTCGTGTGCTGGCCTGGCACGACATGTTTGGCCACTCGCCCAAACGCGACATTGAGGCTGGTCGCTCAGCCAGATTGCTCCCCTTGACAACTTGCTCGTTTTTAGGATTATGGGATGGCAAAGCTGATAGAGCCGGTCAACTGGAACTATGCGGAGGATCTGAACAGCTACATGCCCATTAGCATCTGGCGCACGCTTGCCGTTGCCCTCCCACCCAATCCTTGAGATATATTTCCAAGAAGAAGGGTGCAGAGCTTTTCGCACGTGTGGGGCGCATCGGCCTACAAGGGGGCGGACGGACCGTCCCGCTGGTACGCCAACATCCCGCACTACTACGCCAACCACAAAAGCTGGCGGAACCAACTCAGCAGCATCTCCGCTGCCGGCATCACCGACTTTCGCGGCATCATTATCACGTTACTTCCTTTTTATTGAAAGGCAGAAGACTTCTCACCTACGACAGTACATTAGTAAGGATTGTGAGACAAGCATAATGGCGCAAAGCGCAATGGTGACCGCGAAGCGCTTTGTGTTACTGAAATAGTAAAAATAGACATTTTGGATTGTGATTTGGAAGCAGTGACTAGTTTAATCAGCTAAAAGTGGCACATTGTGAGCATGATGCTTTTTGAATTTTACAAATCGATTGAGCACCGTGGGGGGGGGTGATTTATTCGTACCCCAAATACAATCAACTATAACTCCAGAGCTACTCAATATTTTATGACAAAATTTAACACAAGTTGCCCCTAAATGTCTTTAACATTGTGCTAAATTTTTGTGGCAAACGAATTTTTTGTTGCGGATTTATGACAATTTTTCTAACTTTAGTCATACTGTTGCACATCATTGCCCTAAATCATAAAATGTGGCTTAAAATTATTT
This sequence comes from Ptycholaimellus sp. GST1_10, assembly GCA_030248095.1. Classification (NCBI taxonomy): domain Eukaryota; kingdom Metazoa; phylum Nematoda; class Chromadorea; order Chromadorida; family Chromadoridae; genus Ptycholaimellus; species Ptycholaimellus sp. GST1_10. Next base: position 18,326 of record JASANA010007327.1, read on the forward strand.
TTTTTTGTAATAAAAGAGGGAAACTACTACTTATGAGAAACAAATAACAGCAACTGTGAATTTAGCAAATTATATGATGTTTTAGGGATGATGGGTCTTGCAAATCATGAAAATTTTATTTCTTTAGCCAAAAATGGCTTGTTCCACTTAGTGGGCAGTGATACAGTGACTCATGTTAGAAAAATTGTCATAAATCCGCAACAAAAAATCGTTTGCCCAAAAATTTAGCACAATGTTAAGGACATTTAGGGGCAACTTGTGTTAAATTTTCGTAAAAAAATATTGAGTAGATCTGGAGTTATTGTTGATTGTATTTGGGTACGAATAAATAACCCCACCCCCCCCCCCCCCCCCCGGTAGTTGTTGAGATCTCAAAGTTGAACAACCTGAACAACCTGGACTTTTTGCGTAAGTAGTACTGACTGATTGGCTAGCCTTATGTCAAAAAGGGTTTGAGGGGATGGAAGGAAAATTTAACTTTGAGGGGAATTTCCTCTAGACCGTGGTTTGTTAGAGTTCTCTTCATTTTTCTCCGAGTCCTTCTACATTAGCACTGCGGCGTTGCAGAGGCTGGAGTCGCTACGACCATTTGAGCTGCCTGGCGGAGCTTTTTCCCGTCGGCTTTCCTTCCCTTGCCTTCAATCTTGACTTTCTCCGCGGCCCAGAAAATGAAACTACACCAGTCAGTATTTTCTTCCATTTATTCCTTTCAAAACTGCCGTGAAAGTAACCTATTTTGAAAAGGCTCTCTTCAAACGTGGACGATGATGTTAACGTAAAAAAGTTATTCTTTATGTCTAGGTGGGCAAAGACGAGAAGCAGGTGAAGCGGGTAGTTCGCATTTTGGGCTGTGATCTCAGGTCTACAACGAAGCTAGGTAATGAATAGCAGGTCAAATCAAAGGATAAAAAGCTACGTGGGTCTTTTGCAGTGAGCGGGTGCAAGTTCCCAGGCTCCATCATTTATGAGCAGGTGATGCAGCTGAAAAGCCAACTGGAAAGCATCGACAGTCGCATTTACAGCTCACACGAGTACAAAGGTTCTACCGCCCATACCCCTGCACACATTCACAATAAGGACCAAATGCCAATCCGCCACAGGGTATTTGACGCACCACGCAGTCCGTCACAACGTCTCCTCAGCCTGGTACCTGGAGAAGATCATGCCGGCCGTGGAGACTCATCTGGCTGCCCTGAAACGCATTCACGCCATTCTGCAGAAAGAGCTCGCACTCGTCTTCTTCCCCGATACAGTCCATTTTCTCCCGACTCAACCTGTCTGTCGACTTGACAAGAAGTGTGGGCTGGCAGGTGCACGAGTGGTTGGGGATGTTCCTGGAGGAAGATCTGGAGAAGCTGAGTAGAGTGGCGGTGGCTGGGCGAGCAGCCTTGGAGGCGGACGATTTCCCTGTCCGCCCTCTGCCTGCCCTCCCGCAACCTTGAGCTTATCTATCCAGCCCTGCCTTCGCTTGCCCTGCGCTTCTAGCTCAAAGCCTGCGAAACGCCATGAAATTTTGTTCAGCATTCTTGTTCATTTTTGTTTTGTTGTTGAAGAACCCATTTCTAGTCTCCGTTTAGATGTATTTCGAGAGTATTTATTTATTACCCGCTCGCTGGCAATAATAGTAATATGGCATTTGTGATAGCTCAAGTGGCCTTGAATGTGACCAATTACATGTGTTGCCAAATTTATGTTTGCTTCTTTTGGAAGTACGATAGGATAAGAAAATAAATGGTTTTTGCGTGGAACTCATGCCAATCGATTCGAAATGGCATTAAGCTCTGCTGTTCGATACTCTTTCTTGCCAACTTTTGATTTGGTAATTTCAACACCAATTCATCGTATAAGAAGAGACTCAAGCATGCACAATAGAAAATTCTTTCGACAATTAACCAAAGGCAGGAAAAAGCAGCGTTGTGTCGAAAAGTGAGATTTCCATTCATATATAGCAGGCTAAGTGTTTCTGGGCTTGGCTCTTGGATGCTTTGGAATGGGAAGAGCAGGCCTCCTGGCAGTTGCCTTGCAAGCAGCTGAGGCACAGCGCCAATATCAGCACTCCCGCCGCTCCCGCCACCACCATCCTACAAACTCTCCTTTTCTCCTACTTTTTTCTCTCTCACTTCAAATAGACACCGAAACGAAAAGGACAAATAAGAGAAGGAGAAAAGCTAACACAGCAATATCAATTGGTGCGAGGACAAAGTCATCTTCTCGAGGCTGCTCATTGAAATAGCTCCTCCCTGTCACAAGAATAGGCAGGTAGGAAAGAAGACTCACTGTTTTCTTCATTTCCCTCCAATAATAAATCAGCAATTACCGAACGTAAGTATCCAATACGACACATTTCATCCGAGCATGAATACGAGCTGAAATAAATCAAACGTATTCTGTTTGCGCAACTCTGCTACTGCTTCAATGATGGCTAGTTTGATCAGAGCTTTGAACGGCGCTAATGTCAGTTGGAATATGGCTGGAGAGGCTAAAGGGGGTATGAAGGTGGCGGAAGTGAGTGGGGGGAGGGGGAGGTGGGGGGTTGTGGGTTTGAAAGGGGAGTGAGGGTTAAGGTGGGTTGGGGGCTTGAAGGAGGCTTGACTTGATCATGCCGAAAGTGGAAGGGAGCGGCTAAAAGGGGCACTGGACTTCCTACGGCTTCCCTTTTCACCGGGTGGAGCTATTAATCAAAGGCGGGTGGAGGTGGAGGGAGGGGGAGGGGAAGGGGAGAGGATAGGGGAGGGGAGAAGAGAGAGAGCTGTGTGCATGCCTCCTTCCTTCCCCCTCTGCAGCTCTGCATCAGGCTCGCTTCTCCTCCTGCTCTTGCTACCTTGCCGCCGGGTGGTTATGGGACTCATTTTTCTTCCGCCAAGGCTGGCACGGCGGATTGTTTCGCCTCGCCGAGCCCCATCAACATCATCAACCTCCAACACTGACCACAATTAACCCCACCACCCCGCCCCCATCATTCATCACCCGCCTACCGCCCTAACTCCCCCAGTTCCTGGAACAACAATAGCGCATCATTCTTGCAGAACGGGCTTTTTATTTACTGAAGCTTTTTTTAGCTTGGAGCTAACTTGGTGATATCGAGTATAGCGAAAACAAAAAGAACAATCAAAACCCTAACTAGCTAAGTGCTTTCTCTACTGTGACGTCGTTTCAAAAAAAGTTTTGAAAGTTTCAAGTATTAAGAGAGGTTTTCTGTAAGGGTCAAGAAAGTCAAAAATAAAATTTTACTCGGATTTTTGAAAGTTGGCCTCAATCGATGGGCTATATAGTGGGATACTTGGCCCTGAAAACCGTTTTCAAAATTTCAGCTTTGTATTAGAGATATGGCCATTATTGTGAAACGAGGTCCAAAAATGGCCCAAAATTCCGATTTCAGACAAAAACATTTTCAAATAGGCATAGCTTGGGCTAGGAGCCACCAAAATCAAAAATTCAAAAGCTCAGCTGTTTCTGAAGATTAAAGCAACATTTTCATAAGCCACTAACCTATTGTGGCATGCTTTGGATGCCCGTTATAAAGGTGTAAACCAAAAATGGACCAAAATTGAAATGTTCAAATTTTGTAAGTTTTGGTCATTTTCTCCAAATTTTTAGTCAAAAGTCACCCTTTTTACGCCGGATTCTGAATTTTTAACCAATTTTGGATCTAGGGGCACCTCTCTTTTGCCCATATTGATGAGCCCAATCCAAATCCATCACTCAAAAGTTGATGATGTCTAGGCCCAGCCCTATGTTATAACATAGGACGATTTTGATGCTACAATATTTTTGCACTAAAAAACTTTCCATTCATTAGGATATCAGTTTGAGCGAATTTCCTTTCAAGGCTAAGTTACTCCAACCCTAAGGCAGGTACCCATGTGAAAACATCACTGGTTACTTCAAATTTTTGCTTCCAAAAAGACCCAGTTTTGAGAGCAAGTACGAATTTTGCCCTATGCTATAACATGGGCAAAAAATGGTCAAAAATATTTTCATCTTGAAATTTGATTCCAATGCCCGAAATTCAAAATATGGACTCTATTACACCTAAAATAGTATTTTTTCAACCGATTGTTTTAAATTGGTGAATTCCAGCCATTTGAGTTTGTGGTAATTTTTGGGCAAAATTAGACCACATTTTCTTGCATGCCGTTTTGTGTTTAAACATAAAACCACAGCAAATTATGCTATTTTTAGGTGTAATAGAGTCCATATTTTGAATTTCGGGCATTGGAATCAAATTTCAAGATGAAAATATTTTTGACCATTTTTTGCCCATGTTATAGCATAGGGCAAAATTCGTACATGCTCTCAAAACTGGGTCTTTTTGGAAGCAAAAATTTGAAGTAACCAGTGATGTTTTCACATGGGTACCTGCCTTAGGGTTGGAGTAACTTAGTATTGAAAGGAAATTCGCTCAAACTGATATCCTAATGAATGGGAAGTTTTTTAGTGCAAAAATATTGTAGCATCAAAATCGTCCTATGTTATAACATAGGGCTGGGCCTAGACATCATCAACTTTTGAGTGATGGATTTGGATTGGGCTCATCAATATGGGCAAAAGAGAGGTGCCCCTAGATCCAAAATTGGTTAAAAATTCAGAATCCGGCGTAAAAAGGGTGACTTTTGACTAAAAATTTGGATAAATTGACCAAAACTTACAAAATTTGAACATTTCAATTTTGGTCCATTTTTGGTTTACACCTTCATAACGGGCATCCAAAGCATGCCACAATAGGTTAGTGGCTTATGAAAATGTTGCTTTAATCTTCAGAAACAGCTGAGCTTTTGAATTTTTGATTTTGGTGGCTCCTAGCCCAAGCTATGCCTATTTGAAAATGTTTTTGTCTAAAATCGGAATTTTGGGCCATTTTTGGACCTCATTTCACAATAATGGCCATATCTCTAATACAAAGCTGAAATTTTGAAAACGGTTTTCAGGGCCAAGTATCCCACTATATAGCCCATCGATTGAGGCCAACTTTCAAAAATCCGAGTAAAAATTTTTCTCGACCCTTACAGACACCCTCTCTTAAAGATGCTGGAGAAGGCATGGAAATGAGCAATGGCTTTTCACGTAGTTCATCTCTCCTGCATCAATTCAGCTAAGCATTATTCTTGCTGATTCAGCAAGAGTGACTGGAGCAGGAAAAGGATCAGAGCGCGAGACATCAGGTTCGTCGTGCTCAGCGAATGGATAGCTGGGCAGCACTTCCTCCACTCTCATTGGCCCCGGTCTGCGAAAGTCGAAGCCGAACAGACCCGCCCTTTCAGCACACTTCAATTTTTGCACTCTCATTTTCCATAATTTATGGTCGATTGGAATGATCTTTCAGATACTTTCATTTTAAGATTGTTCATTTTATCATGCATGACAACTATTCCAATTCCATTCGAAAAGCCGCGTAGTTGACAAAAAACCTGTTCATAGTAGACGTGAGCCATGTCTCGAATCTCCTCGTTGGCAATTTGTCTGGGCGTAAGTGTGGGATCCACGCGAGCGGTCCGGAAGACCTCATGCGCCAGTTTCCCCGCCACAGAGGCCGGATAAAGCGTCATCACACTCTCCAAATCCTTCTTTAGGCCTTACCACTACTGGCTGACAGCGACTGGACCTTGATGGCGAATTTGTTGGGCATGTGAAAGAGCTGACGAACGAACTTTTCCACCACCTCGAAGGGCAGGCAAATGAGCGGCTCTTCTCGGGGCACAAAATGCATCACAGCGGCATCCACCTTCGGCCTTGGCACGAAGGCTGAGCCTCCAAATTATTTTCAATCATCTTCCTGCTGTCAATTACTTCTTTTTTGCCAAATGAATTATCGGTGCACATAAAGACGGATACCAGGGATGGTAAACTGGTAGCTGGGCTGGGTCCAGGTTTGCGTCATGACGGATAGGCGACATCGATGTTCCGAGTTCAAGCGTCCCATCATCCTCTCACCAACCTAATGCAGTCATTCAATCATTTATTTGTTGCTGCACAAACGATTCCCAATTACCTCTTTTTGAAATGTTAGTGTCATCTTCACTCGTCCGATGGAAAATGCCCCATTTCGATAGCAGATTGATTTCAGCCACCTGTCGACACAAACTTACAGACATCTCAAATTTGCAGCAAACTAAAACGAAATCATGAATTTAATTTTGTTGAAAAAAAATTCAAATATTTAGCTGTCTCACGAGATGAATAGGGGAGTAGCGATGTTGAATGGGAGGTTGGCGAGTATGTGAGCGTTGGGCGGTGGATCCTCCCATTGGCTCCCGCTGCTCCCAGCCTCGTTCCACATCTGCGACTGGTCCCATCGCAGCACGTCTCCATGCTCCAGTTTTATGCGCGACTCTCCTTCAACTTCCCCATCATCCAAAGCGGCTTTAAAACACATCTTCACAACGAAAGGGCAGATGAATGGGTTGGAGAGTGGGGCGTCAGAATTGACTAGTGATGGGGCGGGAACCTTGGGGGTAAGCTTGTTGAAGGCCTTGAAGCATTTTGACGAAACGTCCATCCTTCTCCACGAGGAGCAGACGGCTGGGCCCAGTCTCCAGAATGGCCCTGCTCAATCCACCTGGCCCCGGACCAATCTCACAAACCTCCCCGCCTCGAATCTCTCCCGCTGCTCGTACTATCTACAATCATTTCATTCCTTTCGCTGCTCCACCTTCTCATATGGCAGGGCTTGCGTTCTCTCATTTTTTGCGTTCTTTCATTCTATGTTTATTTTGATAAACAATATATTCACAAAGTAAAAGAAAAGGTGAAAATTTCACAAAGCCCAAAAAAATGGCCCAGCTGAAATTTTGAGCTTAACCTTTAGTGAGCCAAACATTTTATATGGTACTGCAGACTTTGGAGTTTAAATCAGGCGCGTAGCCGATATTACTTTGTTTCAATTAATTTCCCATAGCATAGAGAAAGGCTGAAAAAAATTCCAACAAAAATTCAATTTTCATTTTTCTCGTTTGCCCACTCAACTGGCATAAACTACTAATCTAAGGCTTCGTTAAGGAGTAGCTGAAGGAGCCAAAACAACAATTTTTGTAATTTTAAAGCAATTAATCATGATTCTCCTCGCTCTCCTCTCAGAACGTCACTTCGTTTGTCGTTATGTTCATCACTTGTGCTTTCGAAATAAAAACGCAAAAGTGGTTTGTTTGCCGAAATTATAAACAACCTTATAAAAAACCATTTGACACATCTTATACGGTCAACAAAATGGTCGAACTTTTTTCATTATTCAAGGCATTTTTATCACTTTTTATTTCCAAGAAATATGTTGCTTCCTTTATCTGAATATGTGCAATGATTACCATAATTATTGGGCTGGCGCGAGCGAGCGTTAGCGAAGTGTCAGCGCCCAGCCCCTCTTTTCGACCCAGGTGTACGTTTTGGGGGTTATTGCTAGATCTCAATTTTGATAAGGCTGCTGCTCGTCAAAGAAAGCTCCAATAGCTATAATTCTTTTTGCAATGGAAAAAGCACCATCGAATTGACTATAGTTTATCATTTGACTTTTGCCAAAAACTAACTATTTTACTATGAAAAATTAAAAAAACCTTTTGTCCGAACTCCTTCTCCTTCTTCTTCTTCTTCTTCTTCTTCTTCTCCTGCGCATCTACTCAATGGACGATAGTAGGTATAACTGGTACCATCGGCAGGCCAAATGTGAGTCTCTTTTCTCCAAAATTTGCAATTGCCTTGAGTAAAAAGTCAAGGAAATACAATTTCTAGTAGTGCAATCTGCTGCTTGGACAGTTGCATTTTGTTTTTGGCGCGCAGTTCAGTGTCTCTTTCCATGCGCGCCCAAAAACAAAATGCAGATGACGCAGCAGATTGCACTACTAGAAATTGTATTTCCTTGACTTTTTACTCAAGGCAATTGCAAATTTTGGAGAAAAGAGACTCACATTTGGCCTGCCGATGGTACCAGTTATTTCTTCCACTTTTAATATGGGATAAAATGTAGTATAGAAAAATTTGAATATAGAAAAAACTTGTTTAAAAAATATGACGAAAAGAAAATATTCGAAATTGAAAAATACAATGCAAATTATTGGCAAAACTTATTTTACAGCAATTTTCCGGGCAGTCGATTTTTGGAAGAAAATAGCATTAATTTTGGCCTGACGATGGTACAATTTGTTTTCTCAACTTCAAAGAAACAAAAATAAAAATGAATTTTTGAGAAGGATTCGAACCTTCGAGTTTCATCCATATGCACAATCGCTTTCACCACTACACCACTGATCCTTATGATTCCTTGAGTAAATGAAGAGCTAAATTTAAATAAATACTTGAGGCCCAGGGACCCGGGGAAGGGGATGGGGGGGGGGGGAAGAAATGAATACCTACTATCGTCCATTGAATAGATGCGGAGGAGAAGGAGGAGGAGAAGGAGGAGGAGTTCGGACACATGGTTTTTTGCATTTTTCATGGGAAAATAATTTGTTTTATGCAAAAGTCAAAAAAGAAACGATAGTCAATTCGATGTTGCTCTTTCCAATGCAAAAAGAATCAGAAAGATTGAAGCTTCCTGTGAGGCGCTAGAGCCTTATCAAAATTAAGATCTAGCAATAACCCTCAAAACATACACCTGGGTCGAAAAGAGGGGCTGGGCGCTGACACTTCGCTAACGCTCGCTCGCGCCAGCCCAATTCAGTTCTTCCCCCTTTCCCCCCTTCCCGGGTCCCTGGGACTCATGTATTATTTAGCTCTTCAGTTAAGTAAAGATGTCATATGCCTCAGTGGTGTAGTGGTGTAAGCGATTGGACTGCTGGATGAAATCGGTAGGTTCAAATCCTTGTCAGGCATTCATTTTTATTTTTGTGTATTTTAAGTTGAGAAAACAATTGATACCATCGCCAGGCCAAAAGTAAATCTCTTTTCTCCCAAAAATGCACTGAGAATAGGTCAAGAAATTTCTCAAAAAATTGTAATTTTTCATTTTGAATATTTTCTTTTTGTTATATTTTTTGAACATGTTTTTGTATTTATTTTTTTAAATATTGACTAAAATTTTAATTAAACATATAACCTACAAAATAAAATTTATATTTGTACCTTTTGTACTATGTTAAAAGTGGAAGAAATATCTGGTACCATCGGCAGGCCAAATCTGGGACTCTTTTCTCCAAAATTTGCAATTCCCTCGAGCAAAAAGTCAAGGAAATACATTTTCTACTAGTGGAATCTGCTGCGTCATCTGCATTTTGTTTTTGGGCGCGCATGGAAAGAGACACTGAACTGCGCGCCAAAAACAAAATGCAACTGTCCAAGCAGCAGATTCCACTAGTAGAAAATGTATTTCCTTGACTTTTTGCTCAAGGGAATTGCAAATTTTGGAGAAAAGAGTCCCAGATTTGGCCTGCCGATGGTACCAGATATCATTATTTTATCTTTTCCTAAACTTTGCCCTCTGCAACAAGGACAAAATTGGTCAGTCTTATCCTGGGGTGGGTTGTGGAGAACGCATGGCTTAGGGCCCTTCGGGGAGGCTGCATGGAAACCTTCACCTGTGCTTGGCCTTGCCATTCCTGCATTTTCCTTCCTTTGTTCCCTTTGCAACTTCGCATTGCTGGACTTCTCTTCACTCGGGAACTGGAAGAGTGTGCATGGTGCTTGACTGTCCCCTTGAAAGCGAGGAAGACTCAAGATAGGTCAGGATTCTAGAGTGTCGGCCCCCACAACCTGCACTAATTGTGGGGTGCGCCGTCACTCTGGTCAAGCACCAGCACTGATGCCTTGGCACACTCTTTCCAGTCTCCCCAGTGCAAGATCTTCATGTCCAGCTTCGCCTTCTCCACCTTCTTGCCCTCTGCAACCTGCACCTGTGCTTGGCCATGCCATTCCTGCATTTTCCTTCCTTTGTTCCCTTTGCAACTTCGCATTGCTGGACTTCTCTTCACTCGGGAACTGGAAGAGTGTGCATGGTGCTTGACCGTCCCCTTGAAAGCGAGGAAGACTCAAGATAGGTCAGGATTCTAGAGTGTCGGCCCCCACAACCTGCACTAATTGTGGGGTGCGCCGTCACTCTGGTCAAGCACCAGCACTGATGCCTTGGCACACTCTTTCCAGTCTCCCCAGTGCAAGATCTTCATGTCCAGCTTCGCCTTCTCCACCTTCTTGCCCTCTGCAACCTGCACCTGTGCTTGGCCTTGCCATTCCTGCATTTTCCTTCCTTTGTTCCCTTTGCAACTTCGCATTGCTGGACTTCTCTTCACTCGGGAACTGGAAGAGTGTGCATGGTGCTTGACCGTCCCCTTGAAAGCGAGGAAGACTCAAGATAGGTCAGGATTCTAGAGTGTCGGCCCCCACAACCTGCACTAATTGTGGGGTGCGCCGTCACTCTGGTCAAGCACCAGCACTGATGCCTTGGCACACTCTTTCCAGTCTCCCCAGTGCAAGATCTTCATGTCCAGCTTCGCCTTCTCCACCTTCTTGCCCTCTGCAACCTGCACCTGTGCTTGGCCTTGCCATTCCTGCATTTTCCTTCCTTTGTTCCCTTTGCAACTTCGCATTGCTGGACTTCTCTTCACTCGGGAACTGGAAGAGTGTGCATGGTGCTTGACCGTCCCCTTGAAAGCGAGGAAGACTCAAGATAGGTCAGGATTCTAGAGTGTCGGCCCCCACAACCTGCACTAATTGTGGGGTGCGCCGTCACTCTGGTCAAGCACCAGCACTGATGCCTTGGCACACTCTTTCCAGTCTCCCCAGTGCAAGATCTTCATGTCCAGCTTCGCCTTCTCCACCTTCTTGCCCTCTGCAACCTGCACCTGTGCTTGGCCTTGCCATTCCTGCATTTTCCTTCCTTTGTTCCCTTTGCAACTTCGCATTGCTGGACTTCTCTTCACTCGGGAACTGGAAGAGTGTGCATGGTGCTTGACCGTCCCCTTGAAAGCGAGGAAGACTCAAGATAGGTCAGGATTCTAGAGTGTCGGCCCCCACAACCTGCACTAATTGTGGGGTGCGCCATCACTCTGGTAAAGCACCAGCACTGATGCCTTGGCACACTCTTTCCAGTCTCCCCAGTGCAAGATCTTCATGTCCAGCTTCGCCTTCTCCACCTTCTTGCCCTCTGCAACCTGCACCTGTGCTTAGCCTTTATGTTTCTTTAGATAAAAAATCGCTCAAACAAAGAGCGAGAGAAAAGGCAAAAGAATCGAAAGCAATAGGAACCTTTCGGGTAATGTTGAGATCGAGAAGAAAGTTCTGAGCCAACTGTTTCTTGGCTGTCAGCTGGAACATGCGAATCAGGTCTCCAATAGTCGGCATTGGCGGCAAGCGGTGTCCCATTTTTGGCGCTTCCTAAATGCTATCCAATCTCTACATTTTTTTTCTATCGTCAAAAGATCAAAATGGCTTCTATGCTTTGCGTTGCGTAGCGTATAGTTTTTAGTATGAGTCGAGAGATTTACTCCAATCATTGGAACAAATTCTCTTTGTCGGAAAGAATGATATGGACTTATTATGCAGAAGTGAGAAGCGAAGAAAAGATTTGGTAAAGCTGAGAGGTATCACAGACGGAAAAAGTGTCATGTAGAGGATTATCTTCCCCCGCCTCTTCCACAGCCCAGTAGACCCGCAACGTATTCGCCAGCCCTTCCACCGCTATTTCTGGCCACGCAGGAGGCTGCAATTTCCTACCACTGCATGAAATATTCTCAAACTTTTTAGTTTGCATTTAGAAAATAACTCAACTCAAAAGAAACCAGCATTTTCTATGCATAGAGAGTACCCAAATCGACAATTTAAGAAAAGGCTTGCAAAAGCAGAAAAATTTGAACTGGTGCGATCCAAGAGCCGTCCTCTCGGCGCATATGCGAACGGTCGGAGCAAAAGTTCTTGAGGTAGGAATCCCCAGCGATTATGCTGTATTTCCTTGAATAAACGCCAGGTGCACAAAACGTCACAATGGTCTAAGCATTGATGGGACCGATGAAATTGAGGCCGAATGCCGTTGTCTGATCGGATGGCCTGCTGATAGTAGAGCTGGAAGGGGCAGGGAAAGGGCAGCGTAGAGTCCAGGTCCCAGACCACCCAGCCCGTCTCTTCTTTCGACAGCAACACCACATGATAATCCTGAACACCAAGCTTTTGAGACAACAAAGCAAAAGCGAAGCCAGATATGACAAGGTATTCTCGGCGGTTGCCAAGATGCGCGGCCTCACATCAAGACACCACCAGAGAAAAGCAGCCAAACAACAGAAGGAAACCAACCAAAAACCCCCCCCCCCAACAAAACAAACAAAAACAACCCCCCCCCCCAAAAAAAAAAAAACCAAGCCCCCGAAAAAAACAAGCGCGGCGGCCGGGAAAAAAAAAAAAAAGGACGAAAAACCCCCCCCCCCCCCCCCCCCCGCCCGGCGGGGGGCCCGCGGCCCCCCCCCCCGGCGGGGGGGGCGCCCCCCCCCCGCCCCGCCCCCCCCCCCCCCCCCCCCCCCCCCCCCCCCCCGCGGCGGCCGGGGGAAAATTGAAGTGGGACCCAAATGACGATGCCTTGGTTGTCGGGGTCGCCGGCCTTTTGGCACCAGAGGGGGACGGTCTTGCGGGAGTTGCTGATGAAGAGGACGCGAAGGGAGGCCGGGGACACAGCCGACGCCGCCTTGACCACCAGCTGCCACACGTTCTCCTCACTTCAACCTCATCTACACCAGTCAGCAACTATATCAAAGCACCCGGGTGCAACAAGAGGATCAATATGAAAGGCAGTTGAGATCAGTTCCACTAGACAGATGTATGGCTGGTAAAACCCGAGCTCACAGTTTCCAGACTAAATGGCAGAATTTCCGGCATATGGTCAGGCTGGTTGAAAAACTGGATGAAGCGAATGAAGTAAATTTAGATGGATTGAAATTATCGGGGCAACTTTCTAGAATGAGAAAATGAAAGAATTTAAGATTTTTTGGGTTAATGTACCAGTAAGAAGCAGCGTAGAGATTGTGAGATCTGGACTGGAAAATTGGAATCAAATGATAATCCGCCACAGCACTCATAGATTGAGCAATGGCTTTTCTATAAAAGTGGAACCCGATGAAATTTTCAAGCACCCGGCGGCATTCATTCGAAGTAAGAGAATTCATTCGAGAATAAATACAACTCACTCACACAAAAAGAAACAAATCTATCTCCGCTCGATAAAAATTGGGAGCATTTTTTGGAGGCTCCTCTTTTGCACATTTCACATTGATTTTGATATTTGCACATTTATTAGTGGATAAGGTTGGCGATGAAGATGGGATAGTGAAGGAACAGTTCAACAAGTAAAACCCCTAGCCCGAAGTAGCGTAAAATACCAAATAAGAATCAATTCTCAAAGTGTAGAAATATTGAAGCGAATGAAATAGAAAAGGATGGGGGAAGGGGTTAAAATTTTGGAGAGAGGGGAGACAGCGTGGACGAAGCATAAAGGGTGGGCGACAGTTGAGGTGGCATGAGTTTTGTTGGAGAGGAGGGGGGGGGGGTGTGGTGGGTGAGTAGAGGAGAGTTTGTGCGGTGGTTCGTGCGATGCGAAGAGAAGAAGAGTAGGATGTAGAGGAAGGATGCATTCAGCGAGCCTGCTCTACGCTCACCGTCAGGACAGCCCCGTCTAACTTACGCCTTCAAATAACCTTCTCATTGCATAAAGCGCTGAGGATGAAGATGCAGGAGAAAGATGAAGATGAAAAGTAGAAGTGAGATACCCGTTGTAGCTCTGCATGTAGAGACCGGCATGTGCTGGATTCTCGAATTGGATAAGCATCGTTCCTGGCTCCGGCTGGCTCACCACCTCAACACGCTCTACCATGAGACGCACGGCACCGTTTGCATAGACATTACTAATCCACAACTGCACCCTCATAGAGACCCTCCAAATACTCTAAGCGGAGTATACAAAGTCAGAAGGCCAAGGAATCAGGCGTCAAAGCTGCTTTCTTGAGACCAATGAGTGAATGAACCTTGACAGGAGCGAGGGTGGAGGCGATGAGACGAACGCGATCGGGCGTGGTGGCAGGACTGAGGCCGCGAAGGACAGCCACCCAGCTCCCCGCTGGGATCCCCAACCGCTCCGACATGGACAGCTTCCGGATCGGACCCGCTCGCACCACACCTACTTGCTCAAATCAAACCCCACTCACTGCCTGCTCTGTGAAGATATGAAGTGGTTGGGAACCTGGGGGAGGAACTGAGGCTGAAGAGGCTGGGGAGGGAGTGGCTGGGGTGGCGCAGGGCGGAGTTGAGGCGGGAGGCCGGGGGTGGGGAGGGGCTGGCGGAGGAGTTGCGGCAGCGGAGCAGACATCACCGGTCTTACTCCACCCACTCCGCTCATACCCACTACCATGCCACCCTAAAAATGCCATCTTTTCTTATCTCTCACTCTTGCAGAAATTTCGGTTCCAATTTGATAAATTTCAGAACCAGAATATAGATGAAAAGAATGTATGGTAATATTTGAGTCTGTGGTGCATGAGATGATGCTGTGAAATTGTGCCAATAGGGCTGTAAATGGGGTGAAGCAGAAGATGTTGGTACAGGATAAGGAAGCGGCTGTCTTTGCAGGGCAATCTGCGGCGCAGGCGGAAAAGGCATTTGGACTGAAGCGGTGGGTACAAATGCAGGGGCCAGCGGATTCAACGCTGCTCCGCCCATGCTCACCATCGGCCTCACCCCTGCGCCCATTCCAAGGCCTCCACCTAAACATTTCATAATCCTTCACTCAAACTGCTTTATTCCCAATTTTCATTGTTTGATAAAGAAACATCTAATGCTCTTAGCTATTCCTTTCACGGAGAAAGCTGGAGATAGGTAGAGGAGTGTAAAGTGAATATTAGAGAGCGTACCTTGAACAGGGGCATAAGCGGGCCGTAGTTGATAGTTGGGTGGAAGTAGATGGGTGAGGGAGGTTGGAGGAGGTGATGGAGGGGATGAGCGGCTGGAGTTTGAGCTGGAGGAACGACTGCCTGAGGAGCTGGGTGAGTAGGAGCGTCGCTGTCGGCGTCTTCGTCGCCCACTGCTCGACCTCAAAGGATGCTAGGTGATGGGTGAAGACAGAGTGGGTGTGTTGGAAGATGTGAACCGTTTGCGGCGTTTCCTCAGTGGAGGACTGGGAGAGTGGCGTCGATGACGCTGCGGACTGGAACCCGCGAACTCCCGCCGCTCGTGCATCGCCAGCCGCTTCTCACCACTCTCTCCACCCTTCTTCGCCACTGAACAACCAGTACTCATTTCATGCCCTTTCCATGCTTCATCTTAGTTTAAAACTGAGATAAGCTAATTCAAACAAGGGTCTAAATTCCTGCTGCTACATGCTATTCTAAATTTATGCTGTTAAATTTATGCTGTTCTAAATTCAGCTCAAAATTACGTTATTTTTTGCAACTCATCCGGTTTAAGGAATCTTCTCTACTGATTAACACAAATTGAGCAACTCGCTTATGAAATTTGAAATATCAATAAGGCAAAAAACAATAAATTAATTGATAAGGGTTTAATAAATAAAATGGGAAGATGTAGACCAGGAGAGGGCGATCTGGATAGCTCGCGAAGGTGAGGCGGTGGGCGTTTCCTGGTCGGGGATTGGAGGACACGACGAGCTCCACGTTCTTCTCCTCCCCGCTCCAGCTGACCACTCCCGCTTCTCCTGCTCTCTGCAAATCATCACTACTTGCACACGTCTGATTCGCTTAGCACTTGAAGAAAAGTAGTGGGCATGGTGAGGCATGGCGTGAAAAGGAACCGTTACGCGGAAAAGGACGTCGTTGAGGTGAAGAGCGTCGGTTGCCGTTCCGATCGCCGTTCCTTCCTCCGCCATCCGCGTCTAGCTCCCGCGTCTTCTGTCGCTGCTAAAATCACCACATCTACTTATTGCTCTCCATCAGAATCAAATGATTTCTTTTATAAGAAAAAGAATAAAAATGCCCCTTATAGCTCTCCAAAAAGATTGAACCGAACAGTAAATGATTTATGATCAACTGTGATTAAGAACATTTTATGTAATGAAAGTGGGTGTAGTGGATGAATTGAGATAGGAAAAGATGGGAAGTGAAAAGTGGGGTAGGGGAGGAAACCTCAGCAAGTCGCTTGGCCTCCTTGGATCGACGGAATTGCTCGGCCTGGCGTCGCTGATCCGCCAACTTCTTCAGGTACTCCTCGTCCAAGCCCAGCTCCTTTGCCGTCGCCGCCGTCTTCTCGTCCACCTGTCAGTATTGTTCAACAGTTCACTGACAGCAATCTGCTGCAAGCTCAAGCAGTCATGGGAGAACCCTCGGGAGGATTAACGGAATCATTGCTTGAGTTTTTTCATTTACTAGACCTTATCCAGCCGCCTTATAATGCATTTCCTTGTTGTCCCTATTTCTGGTGTCAGTCTGGACAGAATGAGAGCAATCTAATTTTTGGACTACCATCATAATGGCTCGCCTTAACTCTGTGCTCATCGTTTGTTATAATTTTGACAAAAGTTTTTGAGGAAAATGTAAAGTTTGAATAAATAATCATGAAAAGGAGCGAAGAAAGGTTAGGCATAAAAGAAGAGACCGGAGGAATGGAAGGGCGTTTTCCTCTGGGCGGAGTGGATGAGCGGCGACGTGGACTTCGACTCCGCCGTCTTCGTTGCGGTGAGCCTCCATCCTCTCTTCGACGAGGTTTCTAAAATTCCACCCTTCAATTACCAAAAATCCCTCCGTCCCCTCATGTTCCAAACTGCTCTCAATGCTCCAGCTCTCAATGAGGAAAGCAAAGAAATTCTCCAAGACCTTGGAAAGGAATTCTTCAGTGAGACGCAGCCACTCGCTGCTAGGCACACTCCCCGTCGAATTGGATGAATTCAGCATCAACCCACCCGGCCTGTAACCGATATCTCCTTCATACTCTCTTTATTTCTTGTTCTCTCTCGTCTCAGAAGGGACTATGGAATGAATGATGGAGCAGAGAGGAGGTGGTAAGTAGGGGAGGAACCCAGGAAGAGTGATGCCGGGAATGAGTGGGCGGGCGGCCATGAGAGGCTGGGGGCGGGGTCGAGGCCCTCCGAAGTAGCCGCTGGAGCCCATCCTTCCCTGTCCTCCTCCACCACCGCCCAGCTTCACCACCCCCAAATGCACCATACCCGGACGCAGCTGCAGCCCTACTCCAACCACTTCACACTCCACTCCAGCCAACGCCGAGCACAAGAACTGGGCAACCTCCAGGCCTGGCCTGAACTGAGCCTTTGTAGTTGGGGTTGAGCAGCACTTTCCCGCCACGTCCACCAGCCACTCTCACATCGTCTCAAAGATTCATCCAGTAGCTATGAGGTGGGAAGGGAAGAGTCTAGAAACCCAGTGAGTCGGGAATGGCTCCGCCAGATCGTCGCCGGAAGCCCTCGTTTCGCTCTCGCGAAAACTTGGAGCGCGGACTTCGCCTCTCCTCCGCTTCCTCCTCATCATCTTCCTCATCCCTGCACATTTACTTCTTTTCCAGCTCATTGGCCAAGTGGACAGCAATAAGGATAACAAAATGGCAGACACAAGACTAGGTGGAGAAGAGGAAACAAACCGGGTCTGGCGATTGGAGGCGGGTTCCTCGTCGTAGTCAAGGTCCTCTCTGTGCTCATCTTCGGTGGGCGTGGCGCTTCGCCCTCGAGCCTCACGCGATTCACTGCTGCTCGCCGTTGCCTCCTTCAATCACTCATCCCCTTTCAACCTCCGAACCAGGCCAGGCCAGGCGGGTAAGGGAACAGTAGAGGCAGTGACGGCGGTGGTGTTGGACTCCCGCGTGGTGTTGACGGGGTCGGAGGAGGTGAGGATCTCCTCCTCGTCGATCTCCTCCAACCCCGCCGTGTCCAGCTCCTCCGCATCCCCCAGCAGCTCATCTTCACTCAAATTATTCCCTTTCTTATATCCCTTGCCTTAATTCAAGACAGAAGGAAGGCTGCACATGTCGGCCATGGTGGATGGTGATGGATACAGGAGAGGCGTGTTGGATGTTGTGATGTGATGAGAGTGGGTGCCTGGGCCAAGGGGAGGAGGGGGCCGGGGGGCTGGGGGGAGTGAAGGTGGGGGAGTGAAGTGAGGGAAGAAAGAGGCAGCGCAGCATGGACTCTGAGTACGCACATTCCCTGCGGGAGTTCGTCCACTGCGCGCGCTTTTGAGCACTCCTACGCACACGCTTATTTTTTCACTTTCCTCATTTCAAATGAAATGGGCGGCGATAGCTGTAAATGCATTTGAATGTTTGAAGCACCCATCGATTTATCGGGTAATTGACTGACTGTGAGGACAACGATTGAATGTGACGCGCTAAAGCGACTTTCAGCTAATCATTGCCATCTAAATGCCAGTATTAGCTACACATGGAATTGTATTATTGCTAGAGCTCTGACTAGAGGTTGATGTGGTTGGTACCAGGTACCAGCTGCACCGATACAGATGTGGGGAACAAAAGTAACCCCCGGCAACTGACCAAAAAATAGCGTAGAGGCAGTGGGTGATAAAAGGCTTCCTGTCCCCTACCTGCTTCCTGCGTTGAAGGGCCAGGAATAGGCCGAGGGGAAGGAAGTCCAGCATTCACCTCAGCCGCCCTTCTCAACCAAATCAGCTGATTCCTACTTTTTCGAAACCCACACATGTCTTTAATCAGCATTCCGGCTATCGCATGCATTTGCCTGGCCAAAATCGGTAAGGACTTGTTTAGAAGAAGCGAATCATGGGCATGTATTTGAGGCATCGCTTGGGCCTGCTTTAGAATTCCGACAGGAGAGAGCATTGATTGGGATGACATTGTTACCGATCGTCCTCTGCCTCCAGATTTCTCGCTCCCCTTCTTCATCACTACGACTACGACTACTCACGTCTCAACTTCTACCAGTTTGCTTCTTTACAAAAAAGTAAGATTTACTGGATGAGTGAGTTTTGAGGCCCAACTTCAACCTCTACTTCGACTCCAACTGTGACTAGCACAGCTACTGAAACCACTTTACTGCTCACGTCCTCGTCTACAACAACCTTGACGTCAAGCAGCTCCAGCACCTCAGCTCTTTCTACAGCTGCAGGAGCTAGTTCACCATCAACCGCACTAACATCTGCAGCATCCTCTTCTACCACGACAACTGCAGCAATCTCTTCTACCACCACAACAAACTCACCAACTACATTTTCCACAACTTTATTTTCGTCCACGACTACTTCAACCACCTCGTCCACTTCAACAACTGCAACACCGACCACCAGCGATGGGACTGAAGGGATATTGAACGATACAGATGCTAGAAACGCAAGCAGCAACGTTTCCACGCCAGCTCTGCCTACACCGTCCACCACCTCAGGCTAGCACGTTTGCCCGACTAGTTGAATGTCTCTTCATTGCTTGTTTTTGCCATAATGCTTTTGCCATTAGCCATAATGGGAAATCAGTTTGTTGAGGAAGCGAGGTGGGAACTCGAAAACGAGCCCTTCGAGTGACGCCCATCATTATTTCACCCTCACCCTCTACAAATCCGCCTGACCCGTCGAGCTCAGCTACGACGCCAGCCACTGCTACGCAACCTTCCGACAGCGACATCACCACCACCTGGCGATTCACTCTGTTTCCTTGAAGAAATTCTATGCCCCGCTATGTTGTTATTTTATCTAGTCGTCTTTTAGAATAGCATGAAGCCAAATTGTCGCTCATTGCGCGATGCAATTAGGATATGAGAAATAGGGTTGATACTTGCGTTAATTAAAATTACTTTTACTCTTTAGCGGCTAAAAATATTAATCATTCAACCTAAATGGATTGGCTTTAGATAAGCGTATTCGCGTGAAAATAATTGACTTTGCGTGCAGGTGACATGGGAAGCTCTAAATGACATGGGAAGCTAACAACTGCAGTTGCAACTGGCAAGAAATAGTCTGAAACATTCGAAGAAACATTGTGGAATAGAGAAGTAAACATACCACTAAATTCTGACCAATCTAAGTTATAAATAAGCAAAAAAAAGCAAAAAAGCTCGAAGAATTGCAATTTGACAGGTGTGTCTAAAATTTCAGAGCATGGCGAGAGCTTGCTTGAGGTCTGCAATGAGGTCCCGCGCGTCTTCCAACCCCACACTGAACTCATCAAGCTCCACTTTTGGCTTTTTATTGAATTTATTTAGGACCTAAATCGAAGAAGGCCAGGGCGGATATCGTTCTCAGCACGATCCTTCAGCCCAATAAGAAATGCTTAGATGATAGTAGGCAGGAATAAGGATGGATAGACCTGGTCAGACATGAGCATGGGTCCGTGAGTGGTGATGGTGGGCACAGTGATGAGAGACTCGCAACCGCCCAGAGAGACGGCTAAGTTTATCAGCTTCAGCGATTCGCTCAGCTTCAACGCTGCTTCCAGACTCTCCACCTCAAGCCTATTTCCTCACTCCTTTCCTTTCAAGGGTCACAACGAGGTGGGATCGGGAAAACGTTGCAAAAGACGTACCTCAAAGGCCATCATACCACCAGGCAATCGCATTTGACGCACTGCCAGGTCACGCTGCGGATGGTTGCTTAGGCCAGGATAGAATACTTGCTTGATCTGAGAACAATCAGAAACCATCGAAAAAAGAAAACGTGACATATGAGGTGGCTGTACCTTGGGATGCGTCTGTAGAAAAAGAGCGATGGCTTGGGCGGTGTCAGAATGACGTTGCATTCGCAGCGGAAGCGTTTTCAGGCCTCGGTGCAGCAGCGCCGCTTCCCCTGGCGCCAAAGCACCGCCAGCACTGGAGACCTGGGCCTGAAACACTGCTAGAGTTCCTCACTATTCCATTTCTTTGCCAGGCGGGAAACCTTGAGAGCTTGCCAGTGCTCCAGACTGTCAGTCGTCACACAGCCAGCCACCAGGTCCGAATGTCCGCCCATGAACTTTGTGCTCCAATCCATGCGCCTATGTGAACGGATGTCAAGCTAGTGAATCGATAACCAGCTGTGAAGGGCGAAATTGATGCCGTATTTGAGCGGCTGGACTACCACTGGACTGAAAGGAGGACAGAAGATGTGAGAGGAGAGGAGAAAAAGAGAAAAACCTGGCAAAAGTAGCGTCGATGGCGGTGAGTACGCGATTGGGGACGCCGAGACTGGCCACCATCTCCAGGTCCAGCAGTGCCAGCGTGGGATTGGAAGGCGTTTCCCCATAGATCATCTGCAGACCCAGTCCATCAGCTACCCCCCCATTCCGACGCAAACTCTTCATGTGTGGTTGAAGAGAGGGTAGAGGCAATGAAACCCTGGTATTGGGCTGGATGAGGCTGGCCCAGTGCTGGCGATCACCGGCTACGGAGGCCCAGGAAACGTCCACACCGAATTTCACCAGCGTTCGTCGGATGAACTCAAATGTCCCGCTGTAGCAAGGGCTTTGGCAAATCTACAATTCTCTTGTTCAATCCAATTGAAATTATAAAAGCATCAGGGCGCTTACAATATGATCCCCTGCCTTGAGAAAGGTTAGGAAAAGGGCCGTGATGGCATCCAGGCCACTGGCATAGACCAAACTACCTTCGCCACCTTCAATAACCAGCTCATCTGTGGAATTGAAAAACAACTGGGGGACCTTCCAGCTCCTTGATGACCACCTCGACAGCTTCGCAAGTTGGATTGCTTAGGCGCTGGTAAATGTAGCCTTCCTGGTCGTTCAACAGTATGAGAAGTTTCGCCAACTCGTATTGACTGCTTACGTTTTGCACATTTTCCAAGTACTGAGCAACGGAGGAGTGGGTGTATGTGGAAGTGTGGTAGATGGGAGTGACCAAAGGCTTCCATCCTCCTTCTCGCGGGTCCAGCTTGGAAGCAAGCGCTATCGTTGACGCATCCAACTGCTCTACTTCCTTCTCACTCAGCTGGGAGTCGATTCACGTTTGAGAAATGCAAAATTTGCTGATTTAGAATGCATAAAATAAACCTCTTGTCGCAACGCATTCTTTGGCGGAACCCAAGATTTACTAAAACTCAGATTTTTTTTATTTTGTGGAGAAAATATGGGTTTACCTCATTTCAGAAAAGAGAAGCAGAAATTTCCGTAAAATTGGCTTCGTTGGATTTTTCTCTCTCTAATAGTGTTAGAATCAGGAGGCAGGCACTAGTCAGGTGAAGCTGGTGAGTACGTTTTGAGCAAACAAACAAACACTTCTCTGCTATCCCAATCTCTGAGTGTATTTTAGCGCTGGCGGCTGTGTTATATAGAGACAATTCTGTTCCTTTATAGTATTATTGTTCAACGTTTTTTACAAACTTTCGAAAACAATAATCGAGTTTTTTCAAGAAATAAAATATTACAGACTTATTGACTTGAGTAGGGTATATTCTTCAATCTAGACAGTGATTAATAAAATATTTAAAATGTAAAAAATAAGTCTATTTTGTAAATACTCATGAGAAAAGACGATAGCCAATTAAGCGGTTTCGTTGATTTGGGTGGAGATTAATTTTGAAGCAATGCACTAGCATTACTCGCAGTTCCTCAAAGTGGGAGCTTTTCACCAATGTTTACTCTTATCATTACGGAACTGTTGTGTAGAGGGGTTCGTTGTGGATGGAAAAGCGGGTGTGTTTAAATGCGTTTCTATTTCACCGCGATACGTTCCAGTGCTGAGCTTCTTATTCCAGTCCTTGGTGATAGAGATGGAAAGGATGCAAAGAAGTAACTGTCCGCATAAAGCTTTGATCACCGGCTCTAGCTCACGTTTCCCAATTTTTGCGCGGCCGAAGGCCGCCAGCCGCGGAGGGCAGGGCAGTCAGAGCTCCGTAGGCCGGAGGGCATGGGTGCGGAGGCCCCGGAGCGTAGCCTAGCATGCGAAGCATGCTAGGCGAAGCGTAGGGGCCGTAGCACCCGTGCCCGGAGGCCGGAGGAGCTCTGGCGCCCTGCCCGAAGCGGCGGGCGGCCAAGGCCAGCTTAACCAGTTACCTTATTTTTGCGTCCGTCTTTCCGCATATCTTATTATATACGGGTGATGCCATTTTCGGGATGGCCTCGGCGCCGTATGGATTCTAAACCAATCTAGGCACCTGATAGCTTTTTGGATAGATCTCAGTGAGTTACACAAAATATGTAGGGAAGTCCTCGCCATTTTTCCGTTGAAAAAAATTGCGATTGAAAACGTTCTCAATTTTGGTCATTTTTCACTTTAAAACTTGCTTGCTCAGCCAATTTTTGACTTTTCTTGTCGGACTTTTTTTTCAATTCAAGGCAAAACAATTTTGTTTAAGATAGCCTATTTACTTTTTAAATTTTTTAAAACAATTATACTGCAAAATCTCTTTGAGTGAAGTCAATTTTTGCAATTTTGGCCCTACTCAGTGAGCGAATGTTGCAAGATATTCATTAGTAGGGATATGCAGGTGTTCAATACCAGAGGTCTCTAGACTGTATGCGATGCTTACTACTAGTGATCTTTTTAAATTGCATTTATTATCAGTGGGTCTTCCAAAACTGGCGGAACTTAAAATGCAGATCTTTGCTGAGATGTAAAGTCAAATTCTTTTCAGTAATGAT
Source organism: Ptycholaimellus sp. GST1_10 (assembly GCA_030248095.1). Classification (NCBI taxonomy): domain Eukaryota; kingdom Metazoa; phylum Nematoda; class Chromadorea; order Chromadorida; family Chromadoridae; genus Ptycholaimellus; species Ptycholaimellus sp. GST1_10. Next base: position 41,771 of record JASANA010007327.1, read on the forward strand.
TCTTGATGCCTATGATCAACAGACACGAGTCATTGGATTTGAAAGAAGAGATAAAAAGAAACGGATGATTTCATATGCCATAAAGGATTGAAAAGTGTGGCCGCGCGAAGCGCGGCCACTGACCCATATTACTAGTCTTATTATATACGGGTGATGCTATTTTAGGGATGGCCTCGGCGCCGTATGGATTCTAAACCAATCTTGGCACTTGATGGCTTTTTGGATAGATCTCAGTGAGTTCTCCAAAATATTTAGGGAAGTCCTCGCGGTTTTTCCTTAATAATAAATTATGACTGAAAACGTTTCGATTTTTGCCATTTTTAGGTCTTTTTTAACTTTAATTTGCTCTAGCTCATTCAATTTTTGACTTTTCCTGTCGGACTTTTTTTTTCAATTCAAGGCAAAACAGTTCTTTTTAAGATAGTCTTTTTACTTTTCCAGCTTTTTGAAATAATATTAGTAAAAAATTGCTTTGAGTGAAGCCTATTTTTGCGATTTTGCCCCTACTCGGGGGGCTGATGTTTCAAGGCATTCATTAGTAGGGATATGCGAGCAGTCAATGCCACAGGTCTCAGTATCTGTATATGATTCTTACAATCACTGAACCTAGATTCGCTTTGCTGATGTTAATCATTCAGAAGCTGATTAAATTTTGAAGAGTGCTCTCTGCTAAACTAAAGCGATTCTCATCTTTTTCTGCTTTTTTATGTTATGTGAATTAGATAAGGGTTGGTGGTGTGTTATGTTACAAATAAAGAAACGGAAATGAAATCTTTCTTATGTTGTGATGGAATGAACAGTGTGGCCGCGCGAAGCACGGCCACTGACACATATTACTAGTATATATATATGTGTGTCCGAGGCCCGTACTCCTCGGTTTTTCAACGAAAATGGCTGATTTTTTGCATGAAGGTCCGTCTAGGCGGTGCCTCGGGACCATTTTTGGCGCTTGGCGTAATTTTTTGAATTTCGCCCAAAACTCAATATTTTGATGTTTCAAAATACGAAAAATCATAAATCACTGGTTTTTCAATGAAATTTGCTGAATTTTTGCAGGTACTTCCGGCAAAGTAATATCTTGAAGCTGGCAAAAGGAATTTTTGAAATATTTGTTATTTATTGATTTATTGTCAAAAACCCAAAATCTTGATGTTTCGAAAATTTGAACATGCATAAGACTATGGTTTTTCAATGAAATTAGCTGATTTGTGGAATGTACGTCCGAAATAGTAATGTCTTGAAGCTGGTAAGAGAAATTTTTGAAATTTTTAGTATTGCTCTATTTATGGCTTGATCTTGAAACCCAAAATCTTGATGTTTCGAAAATTTGAACATGTATAATTAATGGTTTTTCATTGAGATCAGTTGAATTTTGCCATGAATTTTCATCTAGGTGGTGTCTTGAGGTGAGGCCGCGCATCTTGGCAACAGCCGAGAACACCTTGTTAAAGTCAAGAAATGATGCCTCGGAGACATGGATGTACGGCACAGCGAAACGAATTTTCATGCAGGAAGACCCTTTTATTTAAAAATTTCTTTTTTCTGCGCTCAGTTGCAGTGCTCGCCGAAAGCAGAGACTGAAGCGGTTGGCGTCTCCGGTCTGAAGTATTGAAAGCGATGAATGGGGTATTAGGAGGGATAGAAGTAAAAGAGAGGGGTAGAAGGAGTGACCGATAGTGAGCGAAGAGGAAGTAGCCGAGGCCTGCGCCCAGGACGACGGCCAGGCAGAGCCAGAGGTTGTAGGTCATGAAGACGAGCATGAGCAGGTAGGAGATCGTCAGCTGCACCATGTGCAGCAGCGTTTGCACTAGGTGCCCCCAACGCAGCCTAAGCTCATGCCATTCTCCACTACTGAGACTTTGGGCAAAAGCATAGAGTGCTTACATGCTACTGAAAGAAGGGGAGGGACGGATGACACGGACGTCCCCGTTGACCGGCATGGACTCCTCCCCGTTCTCGCAGCAGGACGGGGGGCACCTTAGGAGGTTGCTTGGGCTTTGGTAGGGGTGATGTGATTGGGAGGGAAGAAACCTGTGCGCAAGTTGGTCGGCGGTGGAGCCGCAGGGGCAGGCGAGACGGCGCTGGAGAACCTCGCGGGCCACCTTGAGGCCCTCGTAGAAGAGCGCCAGCAGAAACAGCGCCACCCAGCTCACCGCCAGGCCTCACAACCTAGTTTAGTTTCACCAAACTCTCCAACAAGAGGCTAGGCTAGGGTACCGCCGACGGTGTTGATGCGCCAGAAGGAGAAGAGGATTGTTTCTGTTACGCCGCCGTGAAAGAACATGGCCATGCTGTGTTCCCCGCCTCCATGCCCTGCTGTCAATGGCTAGGTCATAAAGCTCTGAATGAATGAGGAATTGGAGTAGAGAACCAAGACTAGCGGCGTGACTGGAATGATCGGCGGAAGAAGCCTGAGCCTCTCCGTGCATTGAGTGGTCCATGGCTCCGTGGTCCATAGAGTCCTGCTCCATCATGGAATGGCTAACGGAATCCATCATCTCATCATGCCCTGTCAAGTTATCATGCTTTTTAGCAGGGTTTTTCTCCATACTTCACTAAACCTTGATGAGCATTGGGCATGGGTGGAGAAAAGGTGGTCGTTTCGTTCTCCTTTCCCATGCTCATCAGGCCTGCAAAATATTGGCCTAACTTAAAACTGATAACTGACAGCTGGCTAATCTCTCAGCCACCCAGACACGGCTATCATAGAAGGATCGCTTACCATGGTTTTCATGCTGATGCATGCTATGGTCCATGGCGTTTTTTTAATTAATTTTAAGGGGTCTGAAATGAGAAATTTAATAAGTGTGCAGCCGGAATTAGAGCATTTCGGGCGTGACCAGCGGTAGGAAAGGCAAATACAGCGACATCTATTCAGGCTCCGTCTGCTTCGCAAATACAGCCACCCCCACTGCTCCACATCCAAGCCAAAACACGGGGAGGGCACCTATTCATACACCCCCTCTCACTGCAACTAGCCTCCTCCAAACTGTCTACTTGACAATTCGCCGAAAAATGCGCCAATGCTCCGAATTGAAAAAGTGACGCCAGTTCAACGGGGCCTGAGAATAGGAGGGAGTGGCATGAAAATGCTCTGCAAAGAAAGTGGCGCACAAAAGGGCGACCTGCTTTGACGCTAGACGACTTGCGCCGTCTTGCTAAAATGGCGTGATCGGGAAAAAGGGGCTCAATTTCGAAGCCGGGCTGATAGGAAGGGAATCTTGAGACTGAAAAGGGCTGTGGGGGGGCAGGAGGGGCAAATGAGTGCGGCTAGGCGTGCTGGCGTCATGCGGGAGGTGGAAAACAGGCGGCGACCTCGCCCACACACACCCACTTCAGTCCTCTTCCTATCGATCGGCTGCCACCTGCTTTCGCTCGCCTATGCTGTTAGAGTCAGAAAGACTACTCTGCTCATGACAAGCAGTCATCATCGGATGTTTCTCAGGCAATTGACTCTACGAACATAATCTGAGAGATGGTTAGAGAAAAAATGGAAGAAACAAGACGAGAATGTTTCTGAAACTGGAACTTGGATGGATAAATTGAGTGGATGAAGGGGCAGTTGGCATTTGGGATGAGAGAGTAGGACAGCTGGTTTCTGCTATGTACACCCAGGCAGCATTCTTCAACAATCCCCCTCCTGCTGCAATTTCGCTTTTGCCTCAGCAGAAAAAGTGCGCGTTCTACTCCCGACCTTGGTTTTTTTGTCATTGTGGATAAACCAACCTAAACACCGAAAAACCACTGAAAAGTTAATCTCAGGTTGTGTTCTTGACAATTCATCTTTTTGGATACATAAATCTAAGTAGCACCCACCATGTTGGAAGCCGATTAAACTAAGATCGAAAACAGAACAAAGTACAAAAAGCTATAGCAGCAAATGTATCATAATACTTTCTTATATTTTTACCTCGGTATAGTTATCTCAGCCTTTCAAGTCAGCACCGCAGGCCGCACCATGAAAAAATCTAGAACTGAAACGATAGTTCAAATGCGCGAGCATTTGTGATCCTAGCAAGAACTGCTATAGCGCGAGAAATGCGAGAGGGCCCCTTCAGTCAGATACGTTCACTAGTCGAAAGCAACCGCCCATCAGCATTGAAGACGGAGGAAAAGTATGGAAGGGGAGCGATCCACGGCTGTCTGGCATCATCTGCTGCGCAAAATCCTGCCACTGCTCTGGGCCAAGAATGAGTCGACGGAGGAGCTGTGGACCGTCTGCGCCCTCTTCGGCTGTCGCGACCCCGCAGACCTCGGCATCCACCTCCTGCCCGAAGCGAGTGGAGCTGAAGCCGTCGGCTGCCCCATCCCCTTCCAGTCCATTCGCCTCCCGTGCATATTCTATTCAGGCCTCTTCGAACACCTCCTCCGTCCAGGCCAAAGTGAGCTGGTGCGCAGCATTCGAGCTCGCCAACCCCCCTCACCCCTCTTCTACCTACCCAGACTCACCTCTCTGCAACTGGAGTTGGAGCCACACTTCAGCCCCAACCTGGACATGGTGGGAAAGTTGGCCCAGTTGCTGAGCCGCCCGCTCTGGCCCTCCCTACGCAGCCTCCACCTCGCCCACGGCGACATCACTCCACAGCTGTGGGACCTCCTCCCGCCCTCCCTAAAGGGCCTCCGATACGACGGCAACAGCCTCGGCAGCCTGGCCAAGCCTGCAATCCTTTCCTTCGCCGCCGACTCCCCGCCCGTCCATCACCTCCCCACCCTGCTACCCAATCTGCGATTTCTAGAGCTCACCATCCGGAACTCCAACGACTGGGCCAACCTGGGAACCTTGACGCAACTGAAGCACCTAATCATCTTCTGCCACGTTCAAGAGGAGAGCTTGAACCTGGACTGCCTGCCTGGGAGTCTGGAGTTTCTGCACGTAGAAGCCTTAGATGGGAAAGAGATCTCCTTGGTCGGCAGTCGGCGTCTGCTTCACCTGCGCGCTCTTGCCTTTTCGCAGGAAGTGAGCCTGCCGCGCATCTCAGAGCTGGCCCCCAGCCTTCACTTCCTCCACTGCCGCAGTCTCCACCACCTGGACTGGCCCAGTCTCAGCGCACTCCGCTGCCTCCACCTCCAGGACCTCCCCGACGCGGGGCCACATGCCTCTGCCTTGGCCGCCATCCTTGACGGCCTACCCGACCTGCTGAACGTAAGCCTGCCCTGCGTGGAGCCGATGGAGCTCCGCCTTCTCCTCACCGCCCTCCCGCCCCGAGTTCGCAGCCTCTACCTGGAGGTCATCGGAGAGGGCTTCTGCAAACGGCCCAGGCGACAACCCTGGGAGGATGGGGAAGACGGGGCCTTCAATCTACTCTTCCCTCATCCACAGCCCCTCGGCCTCCTCCTCCCTCGTCTGCTCCCCTCCACTCTCCTAATGCAAGGCCTCGAAGACGCTCCCACTGCTGAAACCCCTGGCAGCAGCGACGATACCGCCTGCGCCCTGCACAAGCACCACCGCCTCCGCGTCTTCTTCTCCATGCCCCAGGACGGAAGCAAGCCCAGCCTCTCCGTTCACCTTTCCTCCCCTCCCCACTGCCTCCTCCTCCCTCGTCTGCTCCCCTCCACTCTCCTAATGCAAGGCCTCGAAGACGCTCCCACTGCTGAAACCCCTGGCAGCAGCGACGATACCGCCTGCGCCCTGCACAAGCACCACCGCCTCCGCGTCTTCTTCTCCATGCCCCAGGACGGAAGCAAGCCCAGCCTCTCCGTTCACCTTTCCTCCCCTCCCCACTGCAAAAGAGCAAAGTTTCTGTGTTCAGGTGGAAAAATGGTGTGGCTACGTCGACCCGCGACCGGAGCATGAAGCTCAGTCTTCCTAGCAGCCACAATCAGTCATTTTTTCTATTTCTTACCTAAATGATCTAGTTATGTCCCACAGCCACAGCCAATGTGCCATGTTCAATTGTTCTTATCAATTTGTATGTTTCTGTCTAGGACAGTGTTCGATTTGGTAGCCATGAATGGAACATCGGGGAAGGAATGATGCTTGTTATTCATTCCTTTCTCATTCCTCTCCCGCCTGCATTCCGTCCACCTCAGCTGATTTTTTGTCAGTTTACGCGCAGAGCTTTTTGTTTCCGCAGTATTTTTTCGACGCTTTGTTGTTATTCTTGAAATAAAGTTTTGAAAGCATATGGCCACCACTGAGAGATTCCTGGTCTTCCACTGAATGTCTATCCCGTCAACAAAAATGTTCGTGTGACCCATGGTAGCAAAAAGCCAAGCCTTGCTCTGGTATAGTTTGTTGGAGACAGAGAGTTGGATTTTCTCTTGGTGGAGCAGAGAGGAAGGGAGGAAGAATGAGCAAGCGCAAGGCGCCAGAGCAGAGCGGCGAGGAAAAGAAGCAGACGAATCAGATGCCGCCGGAGATGCGTTGGTCTTTTTTTAGCTCAGATAAAGCATGAGTGAGAAAATGGATCTATTGCTAGGAAACATCTACTATGCCATGGGAGCCCTGCAATCCCACCTGAAGCGGTCTCAGCAGGCCGAGAGGGTTCTACACGCCCTCAAGAAAGAGAGAAAGAAGCTCGAGGTCATCCATCCCATTTCTTTCACCCCCTCCACTTTCAGCAGCTCATTCTATTTCAGGAGGAGGTCGGGCAGCTGGAGGAGGAGGTACGCGACCTCAAGGACGAGCGAAACCGCTACATCAACCTCTCTGCCCAACATGCAGAAGAAAAGGCGAAGAAAAAATAATCATTTATCATATTGGATGCAACATTTAAGATGTGACCCTTTATTCTTCATGGCAGCTGTATCTTGCAGTCGCGATTCAAATTATTCTACTTTTCGTTTTTTTGCTATAAATTGCTTTTTCTGCCTTATTTGAAAAAATTCTGGTCTTTTTTCACCCATTTAGCAGCTCCTTTTGCGCAAATTGAAACGAAGCTTTTTAATCTCTTATCAAACACAAAGAATAAGGCAGGCAAAGAAAAGCAAGAAAAGCAGTAAAAGCAGTTTCGAAGAGTAGCTTGGGCGCAAAAACACTCCAGACGAAAAGATGATGCCGTTGAAGCGCCGCCATCAGCAAACTCACTGCTCCAGGACACAATCTCAGCACTCCCAACCAATCCCACTCTACGTCGCTTCAATTTCCCCCACCAGGCTTACTTCTGACTGAGCAAAGAAGTGAAGTAGAGATGAAAAACCGAGTCCAGAGGAGGCAGACAAGAAGTGGCCCCAGTAGCGTGTGGATGAGAATTAGCGGAGCGGACAGCAGAGGACGGAAGTCTCGGAAGCCTTTGTAGCCACTCCCAAGATCCACGCAGCCCAGGCTGTTCGAGCCTCCCTGTCAACCCATTCGCCTTCACTACAAAGCAATGGCTTTCCAAAGTTACGAAAAATGACAAAATAAAAGTACGAGGCCCCAGCAAAGACGTAAGCGAAGAGCGTGGGCTGGGCCAAGGGCACTTTCTTTCCAACCTCCGCCGCTAGGTAGGCCAGCAGGAGCAGAGGAATATTCTCAAAGCATGCTCTTGCTCCACTGATAGAAGATTAGTTGGTTTGCCTGAGCCTTGAGAAGGAGGAAGGCGAGAGCGAGCAGAGCCTGGCGAGGTCTGGCCAGCAGCAGCAGAGGTGGCAGTCCAGCATACACGCACCACGCCTCCACCTCCCCCCTGCACTCCCAGATCTTCTTCCCTGCCCTTGGAGGATAGGAGGACTGGAAGTGATGGAACGGATGGGTCTGGGCTCTGCTGCCGACGGCGCCGGTGGCAGCCTGGTGGAAGAGCGCGGCGGCGGAGCAGGTGCCGAAGACCAGCGAACCGAAGTAGTCTATTTTCGTCTGCACCCTCATTTCTTGCTCTACTCCTTCAGCCTAGAAAAAAGTGCTGGAGACCTTGTGCAGTGTCCTCTGGAGCTCGCTGAGGACAAGAGCCAGGATGGACCAGGTGACCAGCTGAGTTCGCAGCCAGCTCTGCTCCGGCCTGAAATATGAGGGGCATAAATGGGGTGTGATGTAAATGGGGAGAAGGACAGGATGAGCCAGTCGGCGATGTCTGGCAGGTGCGCCCATTTGTCACCAGTCCGATTCCATTCCCGGCACAAACGGTGCAGGATGAGCAGTGTCAGCATTGGGCTCAGCGTCTTCAGCCTAGATTTTTCGTAATTTAGTCAAACAAATGAGAACAATCTGCTATGAACAATTTGACGGTTGGAAATCGTGAGCGCGTTTTCCTTTGCAGGCGAATTTTGGGCCAGAGAGAAGCCAATGACGCATGACAGGTGAGTAGCAGAAGGCTCGGTAAGGCTAGATAGAAGAGCTGGTGCTCCTCCTGCAAGTAGGTTTCAATGAAGCATTAAGCATTCCATAATGTCATTTATAGCTTTGAGTGAAATATAGTTCCGCTTTAGAAAGACAGGCAGATAGATAGGAATGGGAACCTCAATGAAGCTGCTGCTGGTAAAGGCCAGACTGTTGGCGGCGGCAAAAGCCAGAGCACTAGAGTCCCTCTTGGCCCATACTCGACGAACAGACAACACCGCCGCTGCGCAGGCCTCAAACTTCCTTCTGTTTCTCCATCTACGGGTTGACTTTCCTTCAGAAACCCAAGCACAGCCGAGTAGCATGAGAGACAGATTCTGCTCTGAGGCTGCATGGAGCAAGTGAGCGCGAACATTCACTGCCTCTTTCCACAACTGCTCAATCACAGAATCCACGTCCTCTGCGATGTCCTTGCTGCAAAGCTGGCCAAGCACACGCTCCACTTCCGCTTCTAACTTCACATCCGCTTGCTCTGTCCATGCAGGGTGGCGTTTGAAATAGATGAAGAGGCGGGAGAAGTAACGACTGGAAGCTAGACGAAGGAGGTGACGCAGGTTGAGCCAGTGGCGAAGGAGACGGACTCTTGGAGGGAGGAAGGCTCTGCTGAGTGGCGGTGGAAGGACGCCCAGTGAATCAGCCGGCTCCGGCAAGCCCCAGAGCGCGGACAGCAGCGGAACCGCGTCAATCTGCTCCAACTCACTCTTCTGCGGCCCCCTTCAATCATTTTCCCCTCTTTGCACCCTGGCAACCACGCCATCTAAGGAGGAGACAAGGATAGGTTGAAGGCGGGTGATAGGAGGACGAGGGGGACGGCCGTTTCTGCCTTGGAGGCCCCACCGTGGCTGCCGACTTCGCTCATCCCATGATCCCCAACCAGCACCACCAGCCAGTCCTTTCGCCCCATCTGTACTTGGCTTAGATTGGAATGAATAGAGAGAGCTAAGAGAGTGTTCACCGATTGTAGGCTCATCCAGAGCTTGCGCAGGACTTCGTCCATTTCGGCGAGTTTGAGGGGGAGCTGAGGATGTCGCGGCCCCAGTGAGTGTCCGATGTGATCCAGGCCGAGGTAGTGGAGGATGGCCAGGTCCCAGTCCGCCTCCTCTGTGAACAGGGAGGCCAAATGCCGTGTCACATTCTCGTCCACCTTCAAGTGGGATAGGCAAGTGTGGTGAGTGTATGGATTTCGCAGTAATGCAGGCACCTGAGTGTAGTCGTTGACGAAGAAGGAGGTGGTGCCGTCGGCGCGGCTAAAGGTGTCCGGAAAAAGACGTAGCCATGTGTCGTCGCCAAAGAACCTGCATCAATAACATTTTTTAAGCCCTTGATTTTCTTCAGAGCAGATGACCATAGTTTTCGTTCGGCTTTTCGTAGTTGAAGAAGCCAGTTGTCCTGCTCCAACTTCGACGAGGCCAGGTTGAGGATGACGTCGAGAAAACCTGGCACACTGCCTGAGCTCAAAGCCTTCAACATGCATCACTCCCACATTTCTCCATTACACAAGACACAACAAAGCAACCTTAATTCTAGGCATCGTCACCGTAGGCGCCTGGCTGTGACACTGGACACCCAGGCCCTGTCCGTCGTAAAGCTGGAAAAAGAGCTGATGTGCCCTTTTCAAGTCCTATTTGTGGCAGGAGTGCTGACTTTGGATCGCAAGAAAGCCATCGGTGAAGTAGGCGCCAGAGCAAAATCCGCCCTCAGCGCGTCCACCAGCATGAAGACGCTCTTCTCCACCACCGACTGCTTCAGCTCCGCTTCCAGCTCACCAGCATTGCACCTGGCTAAAAAGGCAAGCTTTCCAGATGAAAGCATGAATAAGAGAAGTAGACAGAAATTGAGCATGGCCCTCAATTGTGGCCAGGAGGAGGAGTGCCTGGTGACGGGAGGCTGGGCGAAGAAGCCGAGGAAGAAGAGGCAGAAGCCAGCCAACTGCAGCAGGCACAGGCACAGTGGCCAGGCCTTTTCTGCAAGATCCAATTGGGTTATCTGTGAACTGAAGGAGCTATGGAACCTTGGCTTGTTGTAGGCATGAAAATGGTGGGAGTGAATTTGAAGAGGTAGGAGGTGAGAGAGGTAATTGCGCAGGGATAGTTGGCTTTGGGTCGCCTGCGCATTTTCGCCCATGGCAACCACGTGTGCCTAGTCCGCCCTGATTTCTATTCGCTTTGGCTTTTCACGACAATATCGCTTGTAAATATTGAATGAGCTAACTTGAATAGCTTGACTAACGTGAGTAATGAGTAAATAAAAAAACAAGTCAGAATAAAATTAACAAGTCTAGACGGTTTTTTAGCGCATGAAATTTTTAGGAAATATTCGAAATATAATTCGAATGCAATGCTTTTGAAAGCGGGAAACATAAAGCAAAAATACAAAAATTACGTTGCCAAAAGTACTCTGGACCAAGATGTAAGCTTTTTTGTTTGCACGGGCGTCTGCCGTCTCATCTTTCCTTCAGCCCATAAGGCCGTAATTCCAATGAGCTATAAAGAAGAGGCGAGAAGACAGAACAAAATGAAGGAGGCCAAAAGGAGAGGCGGAAAATGGGCATAAAAAGTAGTAGAAGAGTTGCAGAGGTTTGATCCGCAATAGCAGGTCTCCCTGGGCGTATCGGTGATGTCTGAAGGCTTCACTGACGTTTCGCAAGTTCCCCGACGCCACCGATCTATCCCCGTCTCGCACCCTCGCCCCAACACCTTTCCACTTGCTGCACACCCACCATCATTGCCCTCTCATTCATTGCTTATTGATCATGCGTAGTGGCATCATGCGCACGCGCGGCGATATCAGTAAAACAATGGCATTGAAAAATGAACTAAAAATAAATCAACTCATGTTTTTGACGGAGTAGCAGAGGTCGCAACCGTCTTTGCTCCTTCTTGGCTGCTTGCATTGACCTCTACACACGTAGCACGACACTGAAACTTATACAATGGCTCAAATTTTATGAATCATGAAATAAAATCATACCAGTTCTTCTCACTTTGGGAGGAAGAGGTTTGGTTTTCTTAATCTTCCCCTGCGATAATTCAATGCACGAGAGCAGTACAAAGAGCAAAAGGTAAATGTGGCGCATTTTGCTACCAAATGAGGCCTATACTAGAGAGAAGTCGTACGATTTTCCCCTGTCATGTGTGGGTACAGCCGCCGTGTGTAAAATGTCGACCCATGGGCGTGTCTTCTATGGAAGTGAAACTGCTTTTTAGCGAACATTACAATGAAATATGCATAAAGGTATAGAGCATGATCACAACTGGTACAAAATATGACTGTATAAAACATTTGCTCCAAATTTGGCTTGGGCTTATTATATTCTAGCTTGTTGGCATAAAATCGTAAAGCGGAAGTGAGCGCTGAAACGAGCTTCAGTTTTGGGGCTTGAAGGCAGGCTCGCTAGCAGAGGCGGCCAAATCCAGATCCGCCAGGTCTTTGAACGGATCGCCGGAATTCAAATCAGCATCCTAGGGCCAATTTGGACATAGTCTGGTGTGGGAGGAGGAAAGAGGGGCTTGGAACCTGGCGCAAAGAGAGTCCAGAAGCGAAGCCTTGCTGCATTTCAGCGAGGCGTGCGTCTATCTGGGCAATCGCTGCTTCCATGTCCTCTGCTGTCGGCTCCTCTACACGCCGCTCCACTCCCTTAGATCGTCAGGCATTCAGTACAGGCATTCTCAATGCATTCTCAATGCAATCCCTAAGTTAATTCCCTTCGTGCTTGATTGAACAAAGTTGGTCTAATTTCATAAGTTGAGGAAAGAGTAGAAAATGTGGGGACATTGCTTGGCTTGGGCTCCTCCTGGATGAAGGGGTTGAGGCCGAAAGGGTCCTTTGGCCCGGCGTGTCCGTTGCTGCTCTCACCCGCCCTAGGGTTGAAGTCGTCGTCGAAGATATTCTCCATCTCCTCCAGCTCCAGGTTCTCCAGCTTAGCGCCCACTGCCGGACCATTCACCGCCAGCTCCTTCAATCACTCTCCATCTCCTTCAGTCATCTCTCATGCCACCCTGCCTTTGGTCACCTGCATGAGGAGATGGTTGAGGGAGGGGGCGGGCGTGGGCTGGGCTGAGTTGTGCGGAGTAGGGGGAAGAGGGAGATTGGGCGGCGGGGGTCGGGCTGCGGGTGGACTTGGAGCCTGCCCAAAGTCCGTCCAGACAGCTTTTCCGGACTCCCCGTTGCCGGTGGCGGTGGGCAGTAGATGGGTGGGGACGATGGCTCTAAGACGGGCGTTCTCGGCCTCCAGCTCGCTCACTCGACGACGGAGGACGAGCAGCTCCTTCTGCTGCTCCAGGTCTTTCCCGTTTTTGTCCAAGAACTTCCTGTAAACATGTGAGTTTGTGGTTGGAAGGTCGGAGGGTGGAAGGAGGTACCGATAGGCGAGGTCAAAGGCTTCGCCGATGGTGAGCGTGATTTCCTCCGCCAGCCTCTCTGACAGAAAAACGTAGCAGCGGTGCGTTGCCTTGCCCTCTTCTGAGTCTGGCCCTCCAAGTGAAAGAGTCCAATTGTCTGAGTGGAGTACTGAAAGGATGGAGAACCTTTGGCGATGAAAGAGAAGAGGCGTTTGTCAGACTTGTCATCGGCGCAGAAGGAGATTCGGTGCAGAGGGTATTTGTGAAGTGTGAGGCGAGTTTTGGCGTCAGAGATCGTGACACCGTCCACATTGATGGTCAGCAGGACCTGGAACACTCCTTCCTCGCTTCCTTCCTCCTCCTAACTGGCCAATGTACCTTGACAAGCTTGGAGGCTGTGGCTGGAGCATGAGAGCGACGCAGCTGAAGCTGGAAACGAATCTTCTGAATCGCCTCTCTGATCACCTCTGTCCCTTTCGCCTGAACCCAGTCCCTTTTGCCACTCCCACTCTCTCAGGTGCCAAGTAAATCTGCTCACCTGGCCCACTTCAATGTCGCCGAGGAAGCGAACAGCATACTCCACACGGCCGTAGTTCAGCACATCCGGCGGGTGCACCCATTGCTGATATGCCCATCCTTTTGGCTAGCCAAAGGAAAGGTAGTGAAAATGGGAACTTTGTTGGAAGGAGTGGGCTGGTTAGGGGCGTTGTAGTTTTTGCGACGCAGCGTGGAAGGGGCAGTGGCGTCCTTCACCCACTTCACCACCTCCTTCATCGGCTTCTTGCTCATGGCTCCTCTATCACTTGCTTTTACAACTTCAAAACTGCTGTGCCGGTAGGGATGGAAGCGGTGGGCAGTAAGGAGGGGGGCTGGTGGGTGTCTCGGTGTTAGCCGCCAGTTGTTTGCTCAGCGCGAATTCCTGGTCAAAAGAGGAGGAGCGGGTGGTGGTGGTGGTGGTGGTAGGGGGTGGGGGGTAGGAGGAGGGTGGTGGTAGGTGGTTAGGAGGCGCGTGAGGCGAAAAGGAGGCTGGACGTGAATCAGAGCGGCCTTGGTCTGTCTATGAGATTGCAGGGAGCTCCTTTCAGCGGGGAGCGGCGGAGGGGCGTAGGAGAGGATTTGCGGAGAGGGTTGAGGGTGAGTGTGAGGGGCTGGAAGGAAGGGGGCGGGAGGGGCAGTGCCCGCCCGTCCATCCATCCATCCATCGCTCAGTGCCCTCAACGCTCTCAGCACTGCCTTCAGCAGACTGCGCAAAGGCCATCACCACTCCCAACCAATCCTACCGTACACCCTCTTCTGGCCTAGTAGCCTTGCATGTGATCAACACTAGGCTTCACAAAATATAGCTTAATTTTATCTATTTACCAGCTACGTTTCACTGTTCAAATGGGACAAAAAGTTGTCATCTAGAACAATATGTACATAGTTACACGGAACAAAAAGAACCAAAACCAAAAGAAGCAAAGTTTACTGAATTCATATTTTCAACACATTCTTGGCTGGTTTCGAGTGTCCCTATCAATAATTATTCATTTAAAATTTCTTTGAAAATGCAATGCGTTTGTCGGCTGAAAAACGTTTGCTGGTGTGCCCCCCCCCCGAAACTTTCAGGAAGGGGAAAATTCCACCCTTCTAGATACATCTTTTCAAAAGTTGCCAAAATCCTATATCCGCCACTGCACATTTTTTGCATTTTTCATGGTAAAATAAGCAATTTCATGCAAATGTCAAAAAAGAAACTATAGTCAATTTGATGTTGCTCTTTCCATTGCAAAAAGAATTAAAATGATTGGAGCTTTCTGTGAGGAGCAGCAGCCTTATCAAAATTGAGATCTAGCAATAACCCCTAAAACATACACCTGGGTCGAAAAGAGGGGCTGGGCGCTGACACTCCGCTAAAGCTCCGCTCGCGCCAGCCCAATTGTTTTGCATTTCCCCACATACAGTTTAAATTGCGCTCATCTTGCACTTGGCGCATATCATGCCCCCAAAATGAAAGAAGCAACGTTTAACGAATTTCAACACTCTGGTGAGTTTTAGCTGTATTTAAATTTTGTTTTGTGTGGATCATTATGCTCCATTGGCATCAATTATTCTTGCAAACTTTGAATTATCCTTACATAAAATGCTTGCGTAAATTTGAAAAAACCATCGATAGCGAAAAATACAAAAATGCAAAAACCAATCTACGCAAAATTTCTTAAACCGCCACAATTCAAAAATTCAAAAAAGACAAAGCATAATATGATCACGCTCGCTCATAGAGAAGAATGTAGGAGAGGCCCTTATCTGTATGTCCGGCGCCCAGCGCGGTGTGCACCTCGACCTCCTTCACCTCTTTCACCTAAATTTTTGAAATTATTTGATTCAGTGATTTTTGCGGAGCTAAACAAATTTCGCAGGTACTAAAGGGATCCTAGGTACTAAAGGGATTTTGGATCCTAGGTACTAATAGGGAGCTTACCATACTGTCGCTCATGCTCCACCATTTGCCTCCACGGAGGCCATAAGCAAAGGCATGCTCGCCGTCTTCCTTTCTGTACATCAGTGCACCGACCATCTGAAGGCGGACCGTCTGAAACCCACGTTTGTTGGCACAAAAAAGGAAATGAGGAAAGGAGAACTCACCCGTTCGATGGAAGTTTCTAGGTACTAGGTACTAATAGGGAGCTTACCATACTGTCGCTCATGCTCCACCATTTGCCTCCACGGAGGCCATAGGCAAAGGCATGCTCGCCGTGTTCCTTTCTGTACATCAGTGCACCGACCATCTGAAGGCGGACCGTCTGAAACCCACGTTTGTTGGCACAAAAAAGGAAACGAGGAAAGGAGAACTCACCCGTTCGATGGAAGTTTCTAGGTACTAGGTACTAATAGGGAGCTTACCATACTGTCGCTCATGCTCCACCATTTGCCTCCACGGAGGCCATAGGCAAAGGCATGCTCGCCGTGTTCCTTTCTGTACATCAGTGCACCGACCATCTGAAGGCGGACCGTCTGAAACCCACGTTTGTTGGCACAAAAAAGGAAATGAGGAAAGGAGAACTCACCCGTTCGATGGAAGTTTCTAGGTACTAGGTACTAATAGGGAGCTTACCATACTGTCGCTCATGCTCCACCATTTGCCTCCACGGAGGCCATAGGCAAAGGCATGCTCGCCGTCTTCCTTTCTGTACATCAGTGTACCGACCATCTGAAGGCGGACCGTCTGAAACCCACGTTTGTTGGCACAAAAAAGGAAATGAGGAAAGGAGAACTCACCCGTTCGATGGAAGTTTCTAGGTACTAGGTACTAATAGGGAGCTTACCATACTGTCGCTCATGCTCCACCATTTGCCTCCACGGAGGCCATAGGCAAAGGCATGCTCGCCGTGTTCCTTTCTGTACATCAGTGCACCGACCATCTGAAGGCGGACCGTCTGAAACCCACGTTTGTTGGCACAAAAAAGGAAATGAGGAAAGGAGAACTCACCCGTTCGATGGAAGTTTCTAGGTACTAGGTACTAATAGGGAGCTTACCATACTGTCGCTCATGCTCCACCATTTGCCTCCACGGAGGCCATAGGCAAAGGCATGCTCGCCGTGTTCCTTTCTGTACATCAGTGCACCGACCATCTGAAGGCGGACCGTCTGAAACCCACGTTTGTTGGCACAAAAAAGGAAATGAGGAAAGGAGAACTCACCCGTTCGATGGAAGTTTCTAGGTACTAGGTACTAATAGGGAGCTTACCATACTGTCGCTCATGCTCCACCATTTGCCTCCACGGAGGCCATAGGCAAAGGCATGCTCGCCGTCTTCCTTTCTGTACATCAGTGCACCGACCATCTGAAGGCGGACCGTCTGAAACCCACGTTTGTTGGCACAAAAAAGGAAATGAGGAAAGGAGAACTCACCCGTTCGATGGAAGTTTCTAGGTACTAGGTACTAATAGGGAGCTTACCATACTGTCGCTCATGCTCCACCATTTGCCTCCACGGAGGCCATAGGCAAAGGCATGCTCGCCGTGTTCCTTTCTGTACATCAGTGCACCGACCATCTGAAGGCGGACCGTCTGAAACCCACGTTTGTTGGCACAAAAAAGGAAATGAGGAAAGGAGAACTCACCCGTTCGATGGAAGTTTCTAGGTACTAGGTACTAATAGGGAGCTTACCATACTGTCGCTCATGCTCCACCATTTGCCTCCACGGAGGCCATAGGCAAAGGCATGCTCGCCGTGTTCCTTTCTGTACATCAGTGCACCGACCATCTGAAGGCGGACCGTCTGAAACCCACGTTTGTTGGCACAAAAAGGAAATGAGGAAAGGAGAACTCACCCGTTCGATGGAAGTTTCTAGGTACTAGGTACTAATAGGGAGCTTACCATACTGTCGCTCATGCTCCACCATTTGCCTCCACGGAGGCCATAGGCAAAGGCATGCTCGCCGTGTTCCTTTCTGTACATCAGTGCACCGACCATCTGAAGGCGGACCGTCTGAAACCCACGTTTGTTGGCACAAAAAAGGAAATGAGGAAAGGAGAACTCACCCGTTCGATGGAAGTTTCTAGGTACTAGGTACTAATAGGGAGCTTACCATACTGTCGCTCATGCTCCACCATTTGCCTCCACGGAGGCCATAGGCAAAGGCATGCTCGCCGTCTTCCTTTCTGTACATCAGTGCACCGACCATCTGAAGGCGGACCGTCTGAAACCCACGTTTGTTGGCACAAAAAAGGAAATGAGGAAAGGAGAACTCACCCGTTCGATGGAAGTTTCTAGGTACTAGGTACTAATAGGGAGCTTACCATACTGTCGCTCATGCTCCACCATTTGCCTCCACGGAGGCCATAGGCAAAGGCATGCTCGCCGTGTTCCTTTCTGTACATCAGTGCACCGACCATCTGAAGGCGGACCGTCTGAAACCCACGTTTGTTGGCACAAAAAAGGAATTGAGGAAAGGAGAACTCACCCGTTCGATGGAAGTTTTGAGCTTCTTCACCATGGTTTCCGCGTAGAGTTTCTGGGCGGCTACAAAAGGATTATTTTTCCAACACCAATAATCTTACGCATGAATGTACTAAGATTATTGCAGTCGAGCATTTATTATTATTACTATTATTGTTGTTTAATCATTATTTAGTTGTTATTGTGTGCCATGTTTGATGCTATTTCACTTATTTAACGAATCTGCTGCTAGACAGAGAGGATGCAAAGCACTGTATAATATACGTTTTGTGCCCTTACTTTTACCAGTTCTTCTATAAGTAATCGGAGGGTTTATTTTGACTAGAGTATGCTACTTGATATTATCCTCCGCCCCAATAATGTGGATGCAGAGATGGTGCTAACCCTCTAGGGACGCGGCTGTTTGCTTGTGGAAGAGAGTGAGGTGGGCCTGTAGATTGTTTGCGGGGGCCGTCAGCTTCGCCGCAACCTTCTTGAAGGTCTCCGAGGTCCTGTTCGCCTGCCAACAGATGACATTGAAAAGCCAGAGGATAATGTGGATGCAGAGATGGTGCTAACCCTCTAGGGACGCGGCTGTTTGCTTGTGGAAGAGAGTGAGGTGGGCCTGTAGATTGTTTGCGGGGGCCGTCAGCTTCGCCGCAACCTTCTTGAAGGTCTCCGAGGTCCTGTTCGCCTGCCAACAGATGACATTGAAAAGCCAGAGGATAATGTGGATGCAGAGATGGTGCTAACCCTCTAGGGACGCGGCTGTTTGCTTGTGGAAGAGAGTGAGGTGGGCCTGTAGATTGTTTGCGGGGGCCGTCAGCTTCGCCGCAACCTTCTTGAAGGTCTCCGAGGTCCTGTTCGCCTGCCAACAGATGACATTGAAAAGCCAGAGGATAATGTGGATGCAGAGATGGTGCTAACCCTCTAGGGACGCGGCTGTTTGCTTGTGGAAGAGAGTGAGGTGGGCCTGTAGATTGTTTGCGGGGGCCGTCAGCTTCGCCGCAACCTTCTTGAAGGTCTCCGAGGTCCTGTTCGCCTGCCAACAGATGACATTGAAAAGCCAGAGGATAATGTGGATGCAGAGATGGTGCTAACCCTCTAGGGACGCGGCTGTTTGCTTGTGGAAGAGAGTGAGGTGGGCCTGTAGATTGTTTGCGGGGGCCGTCAGCTTCGCCGCAACCTTCTTGAAGGTCTCCGAGGTCCTGTTCGCCTGCCAACAGATGACATTGAAAAGCCAGAGGATAATGTGGATGCAGAGATGGTGCTAACCCTCTAGGGACGCGGCTGTTTGCTTGTGGAAGAGAGTGAGGTGGGCCTGTAGATTGTTTGCGGGGGCCGTCAGCTTCGCCGCAACCTTCTTGAAGGTCTCCGAGGTCCTGTTCGCCTGCCAACAGATGACATTGAAAAGCCAGAGGATAATGTGGATGCAGAGATGGTGCTAACCCTCTAGGGACGCGGCTGTTTGCTTGTGGAAGAGAGTGAGGTGGGCCTGTAGATTGTTTGCGGGGGCCGTCAGCTTCGCCGCAACCTTCTTGAAGGTCTCCGAGGTCCTGTTCGCCTGCCAACAGATGACATTGAAAAGCCAGAGGATAATGTGGATGCAGAGATGGTGCTAACCCTCTAGGGACGCGGCTGTTTGCTTGTGGAAGAGAGTGAGGTGGGCCTGTAGATTGTTTGCGGGGGCCGTCAGCTTCGCCGCAACCTTCTTGAAGGTCTCCGAGGTCCTGTTCGCCTGCCAACAGATGACATTGAAAAGCCAGAGGATAATGTGGATGCACAGATGGTGCTAACCCTCCAGGGACGCGGCTGTTTGCTTGTGGAAGAGAGTGAGGTGGGCCTGTAGATTGTTTGCGGGGGCCGTCAGCTTCGCCGCAACCTTCTTGAAGGTCTCCGAGGTCCTGTTCGCCTGCCAACAGATGACATTGAAAAGCCAGAGGAGAAGTGAGTGAATTGCAAAAGACCTCGCACGCCTTGCCCACCACGTCCAGCGCTTTCATCAGCGGCGAGGAGAAACCTGGTAACAATGTAATGAGGTTAAAAATCTGAAGACTTCGAAGAGAACCTTGGAGTTGCTCGCGGGCCTTGACCTCGGAGGCCTTGATCGGCGGCTCGTACTTTTGCTGCACCATATGGTTCCTAAAAACACACCTTTTCTTCCCTTGAAGAGCTAAAAAGGCTAGCTTACTCGTCCAGCGTGATCTTCATGGGGATCTCGATGGCGTCGGAATAGAAGCCGGTGTCGTAGCTGCGGACGAGCTTAATGGGCACCGCTCCGCCCAAAAAGGCAATCTTGTGGCCCTCCAAGCTTCCGTCCTTCGTGGTCAGCCCCTGCATGAGGCTCCCCGTATGCACCTGTCCAAATATTTTCTTCATTTTACGCTTGAATTTGAATTTATATGAGCGACCCATCTCACATCACTTCAACAATGAAAATGAATCTTTTTAAAATGCTGACATATTCAACAATCTAAGTGGTGGAAAGACAAAGATGGCTAACGTCGGCCACGTCCAGGCAGTAGACGCTGGTGAACTCGTGCTTGTTCCTAACTTTCAAATAGGGGCCCAGGTCGCCTTCTTCGTCAATCGCCTCCAGAACCCAGTCAATCACCTGAAAAGGGAAAAACTCCAAAATAAAATAAAATTTAAAAAAAGTGGGTAAACTTCTTGGGGATTTTGACCGGCCTCGTCGAAGTCCCACTTGCCCTCCTCCTTGAGGGTTTCCGATGACCAGGTCCGTTTTCGGCTTCCTCATCCTGTTCCACCTCTTCCCCGGCCTCCTCGTCTCTTTTCTCATCTTCTTCCGCCAAGGCCAGCCGCACGTCAAACTACTCCGCTAGATTCCCTTCTCTGACAGCAGAATTCGGCTTCCACCGCTCCCTCTTTTCCTGCTTCTTAGCGAATCCTAGCACAGCAGCCAACTGCACCAGTATTGAGTTTTCCATTTGCAGTCATTACGAATAAAATGTAACAGCTCGAAACATGTGGATACGGAATCGGAAGGAGGGAAGTCCAGCGCAGTCGAGAAGATGGCGAGCCTGCTCGTTGAGAGTGTCCGGCCGGACTCAATGCATCGTCCACTGTGGTCCGCTTCCTGGCCTGGACCAGGGAGAGAAAGGCGGCGTCGGACTCTGGCCTGGCTCCTTTCCCTGACGCAAAAGCTCCTGCGCCTTCACCTACACTTCGCTAACGCTATCTCGCCCCATCCCAATGAAAATGAAGCAAACTCGAATTTCCTTTCGCTCCTTCTGTGTCGCCTGATGATGCTGCCTAGTGATAAAGACGGGTTCGCTCAGAGCGTCTGAAATCCAAATGTGGTAAATCTTGGTGCACAAAATAAGGATAGCTCATCAGTAGCCCAGCGGAGAGGTGGCGATTTGTGCCTGTGCTTTCGGAGGAGCTGAGACGGATCGTCCTGCTGAACTCCTCGCTCCGACGCCATCCGCAGCAACGGCCCAACGCATGAGTTGACGGAGTTCATGCCCTTCCCACCCCGCGAAATGAGACGAGGGCTTCTCCATCTGCAACACTGATGAAAAATATGCGCTTCATGTAGCATATCACTGCAATTTTGATTTACATCCCTCGTCATGAACTTTTTCGACTTGGCGAAGTCGGTCAGGTCAACTGCTTCCGGGCTGGTGGGCTCTAGCTTCTCGAAGACACGCTTCAGCTCCTTGCCGACCAGTTTTCAGATGCCCGATCAGAAGTGGATTGGGTGTAGGAGCGGGCAGGAGAAAAAAACCTCTGCACCGCCTTTCCAATGCGAATGAATGTGAAAAGGAGCGGTCATGGGCTCCTTGCCTTGCGTTTTCCCGCCAAAACTGCGTACACACACAAACTCTGCTCGCAGGCGATGGATGCAGGAGAGCAAAAACCTTGAGAAAGTTTCATGTACATGCAAATGAAGGAGCCCATCAACTGCCACAGTGGGAAAAAACTGGGCCCATGTTTCTGGTGCTGAGGCTGCCTCTCTTCAGGTTCGCCCTGCGAGAGTGCTGGAGGGCCAGTTTCAGGCCGTCCCATTGGGCTGGGATGCAAAACTATTTTCACCAACCTTGCTCATTAATTTGTCCTTTGGCAAAGCAGTTTATTTCACAAAGATAACTTGTATTTATTTTTTGAAAATTATTGTTGTAATTTCTGACTTCGGATTAAACGACAGTTTAAAAAACAAAAGACACTTCTCCCATAAAGTTTTTGCACATAATTTTATTCTTGGTGCAAAAAATATTTTCAGAAAGAAATTGTTCAGACGAAAACAAACTGAAAGCTGCCTCAAAGACATCTCTAGGTGCAGCCAGTCAAGGAACTGGTGCAGTGCAGAAGCAGGGCGTAAATAAAAGTAGGTGTTTAGGGCAATGAGAGGCAACAGAGGTGGGAGGCAATATACACTGCTAATTCCGTCAGGTCCTGTCTCTTCGCTATCGGCCGCAATTTACCCCATCCGCTCTCTGCCTCCAGCTCCTCACCTACTCCTCTTGGGGCGTAGTGCACTGCTATCCTGCTATGAGGGAGGGAGCAGAGAGGAGGGAGGCATGCGCCAGTGTGAGTCTCTTCGCACCAATTGGGCGTGTAATGAGCGTCGATGGCTTCCGTCCTTCCCTCCCCCTCTGTTGTCCCCAGCAGTCACGCATCCCTCTATCAAGCCCTCTCCCAACGTCAACTTTCTGCACGGCTCCTCTCCTTGACGCTCTCTCCAATTCCCTTTCTCAACCTGTCCACTTGATTGTCTTATAACTCCCCGGCCCTTTTGCAAAAGGTGGCGGGCGAAGTAGTTTTGGGGGGTGGAAGAGGCTTTACGAGTTTCTCACTGCCCTACTCTACCAGCCAAATAGACCCACTCGACCCAATTCCAGAACTAGCATATGCTCTGCATCTGAGCAGGGTGATAAAAGGCGGGAGGAATGGAGGTGAGCGAAGCGGAGCGTATCCTCATATCTCAATGACTTGTCGCGCGGGCAAGCTACTTGCCAGGTCCACTTCTTCCCTCGGCGGGCGGCTAAAACCTTGCGCAATCCTCTTCTCCCCTCTCCCCAACCTACCCATCCTCACACTTCTACATGCCAGCACCTCTCCTCCTGTCCTCTCCCCTTCCTCTCCTCACCCTTTGTCATCCTTCCCCTTTTCAAGGCCGCAAACTTTGCCTCAATTCGCCCGGCCTTTCCCTCCTCTTCAACGGAGGCAAGCCGGTTTGGCTGGCTGACCCCCGTTTGTCCGAAATTATACGCCTGCCCCCGTCACCTCAACCTCTCCCAGCATCTCTCCTCGCCACCAGCTTCGGCTATTGCAGAAGATGAATTTGGACTGAACTACTTCGCCGCCCCGATATGCTGAGGAGCTGCACAGTCCTTCTTTTCCTAAGCTTGCATTCTGCCAGCGCACAGAATGGTTAGTGGGAGATTGGGGGTGGAAGCTGTGTGCCAGAGAGGGCTTTGATGGCAGGTGAATGTCGGGACCTGCAGGCAGAGTGCAGCAGTTGGGCCCTGGCCGGGGACTGCATCAAGGATCGGGACTACATGAACGCCTTCTGCCAATGTGACCCCTACTCCCTACCTCTACATCTAATCCATAGCTTGTACAGACTCTTGCAATGTGACGTGCCTGGAGCGGCGGAATCTGCTCTCTCCTCTGGACCCCAACAGCTTCAGCCTCCCGCAGACGCCGGACTCACAGCAACTGCCGCCCACGCTCTCTTTCACCCTACAGCAACAGCAGAGAGCCCAGCACATCCCGCCCATACCCACCAAGCCCCCGCCCTTGCCCAGCATTCCACCGACAGGCTCCCTGCTTCATCCATTTCGCTGGCTCAGCTGTGAATGGGAGTGAGTTACAGAGGTGAGGGTGAGTGAGCTGCCGAGCGGGCTGAAATCCTCCAATGCCGCAACAGGGAAGACATCGGAAGTGCAGCCGAATCCCTTCTCCCTTTTCGCCCGTCGCTACGCCTCACCCTATCCTCTTGGTTACCCAAGTTTTTCAATTCCTTTCACCTCCACTTCTCATTCTTTGCCAGCAGGTTTAAATATTACTTTTTCCTTTTCGACACTTAAGGGTGTTGCCGACTTAGCGCCATAATTGTAAAGCGTGTCATAGGCCTGACAAACGACCCCATTTCGTGCCGATATCTAGATAAGACGCAACGAGTTAATGTGCCGCTCTGTTCTTCCCTTTTGTCTCTTCTCTGGCATGTGGGGGCATGGAGGGGCTTAGTGCATGTGCTCCTTGCAGACACGGGAAGTTGGGATCCAGCTAAGCGCTGTTCCAACGATTACCCCGCCTGCAGCCAGTGGGCCCAGGCCGGGGAGTGCAGCCAGGACCCTGAGTTCATGCTACAGGTTCCTGGAGTTATGTTTTGGCCCCCTGCATGGCATGTCGTGGTTTGAGGTTTGCGCGGGCTCCTGTGACCCGGCTTGCACCTCGGGCCGCGCTGCTACGCTTTCACGCCGTCCCACTCAGCCCACCTCATTTGGCTCACCTCCAGCCGCCAGGTACGTTCTTCGGCACGTTGTTATGAGCCATGCGAAAGGCTTTTGTGTGGATGGTGAAAGGAGGAGTGGTGTTGATTGAGTCGGAGCAGAGTTGGAGGAGGCTCCGCCGTTCGAGGTCGTCCGTCGTCGCGTGAGTTTGCATTCTTAATGAGCCTCATTAACCTCGCCTCCCTCCCACGCTTGTTCACTCCCCTCTTCAACCCTCACTCACCAATCGTCCAGCCTACGCGATCCCCCCACATTGGCTTACCTCAGCCCGCCTACAACCGGTCCCCACCCCAACTAGCAGCCCTCCTCCTGTCCTCAGACCCACTTGCTTTTCTCCAGACGCCGCATTGATAAAAGACCACTTAAACCACTGACTGGGACATACTTTTTCTTAGAGGCAGCTAAGCTGAAAATGAACATTAATCAGCAGTATGAATGAGAGCACTGCGGGAAAGAATGAGGGCAGCATTTCAGAATGCGCCAACCGTCACAGCGTCTGCGACACCTGGGCCGCCAAAGGCGAGTGCCAGCTTTACCCCAACGTTGGCCCATTTCCTCCCTAAGAAGATGCTGAGACATAGAATATGGCTGATTGAAGCTGATGAAGCAAGTCTGCCCAGCGTCCTGTCTGCCGGAGTGCAAGGGGCGCTCCGTGGTTCCGCCCCTCCCAGTCCCCGTCAGCCACTCCCTCAGATCCTCAGCCCCGCCCCCTTCGCGCTCCTTCCCCAGCCCCTACATAACCGCCGCCAGAACCCCAGCTCTCCAGCAACAGTTTGCTCCGAAACAGCTCGGTTTCTATCTTCCAGTCCTTTGCCTTCCGCTTGTCTGGCTTACACCAGAGCCTATCCTGAACGTTCATGACGTGGTGGGGTGAGGTAGTAGGTTTGCAGCATGGCAGCAGGCAGGTGAGCAGGGACGTCGAGTGGGTGGAGGTCAGTCAGTCTACCAGCCACTACCGCAGATATTCCTGCCAGGTGAAGCTGAAGCGGCGGAGTCCGCAGAGTCCCTCGATGCTTCCGCTGAAGTCCCGTCCGACGCCGGTCCTCCTCGCTTTCACGCCACTCCTCTATTCTCCTCCCCCCTCTGCTTTTGCTCTGTCATCTCCCAGCTTCTTTGTCTCTCGTTCTTTCATGTGCTTCTCTGCATCCATGTCTCATTCCGCTTGCTGTTTCTTGTTCGCAGCACTGTTGCATTTGGCAGGCTTGAACATCCCAGCCTCCTTCTACCAGACTGCGCCCAAACCAGGCCGCTCCAACCTACCCTCCTACCAGCAGCAGTTCGCCTTTCCTCCTCCGCCACCACAGTCCAGCCACTTCCAATCTCACTCCTCCACCGGCTTCCAACCACGCGCCAACTTCCAACGCCCTCAACAGCCACCATTCCCAACACCCCCGCAACGCCCATTTCCCACACCTCCGCAAGCCAGCAGCTATCGACAGCAGCCTCCCTTCCAAAGCCGGCCTCCTCAGCAGGCCTCTGCTACACCTGCCGGTTCTTTCTGCTCTCTCATCCGAGCCTATCAATTGAGAGTGATGGATTGTAGCGCCACCCGGCTTCCTGCCTCCTGAGGCATTCGGAAAGGGGCCAGGCGGATTGGGCTCCGCTGGAAGGAGCCCAGAGAATGCTGGTGGACCGGCATTCTTCCCACCGCAGATCTCCCAGCATCAGCAGCCGCCAGTACGCAATGGTCTGCCCACCTTCAACGCTCCGCCCCCTCCTCCCGCCGCCTCGCCCTTCCAACAACCACCGCACAATGCCTTTCCTCAACACGTTACATTACATTTCATGTGACAGACTTTTTCCTTCCCCGCTCCTTGCCAACTTTAATAAAATAGAGCACAGCGATTATGACTGGCCGTCTTGAAGGGCGGCTTCGGTGGAGCTGGAAGTTTTGACGGCGGCGCAGGAGGCTTTGCCAGCCAGCAGCAGTCCTTACATCAGCAGGCCGTCGCCCCCTACCCCACCGCAGCCTTCTCCAACGCCGCCCCCGACGCACCCTACCCCGGCGTCCGCGCTTCTCAACTCCAGCAACGACGCTCTGCCGCCGCCAGCAGACCCCTCAGGTGAGAGCAAAGACCCCAAGAGGCCCTAGAGGAGGAGGCAGGAAGATGAGATGGTGGCAGGGCTTCGCAGCTGCCTGGGCGGAGGTCGGCGCCGCTGAGGGCCAGCCAGCTAAGGGCCACCGAGCGCATCCCACCCCTATCGCCCAGTCGGAGGGGCCAGCTTTACTCTCCCGCTTCCAGCGAACCACCCAGAGCTACTGCCCACTCCTCCCTCACGCCACACGTTAGCCTAACTAGGATGAGGCTAGGATGCTGAAGGGAGAGGTTTTGCTAGGTGGCACCGGATGAGCTGCCACCGCCGGTGGATTTGAGTCAATTGCGGGCGGCTGGAGGCTTGTCTGGAGGTGTGAGGAGGGGAGGAGGAGTAAGTGCTGGTGCTGGATTGGGCAGCAGGAGGCCAAGAGTCGCTGGTGCCACAGACTTCAACTATGCCAACGATGACTTCCAAGAGCCTGCCTGGCCACCCACACTTCCCGCTGGTTTCTCTTTTTTATAGTCCCATGTTGTCTTGGAAATCGAATTAAGTGAAAAATTGATGAAGAAAAAGTGATAAATTGAAGGCAGGGGAGGAGGCAGTGGTTTTGGGCAGAGCAGACAGGTGGCCGAACCTGATTACTTCAGCGACTATCCGGCTAACTCCAGAAGGAAGGCATCAAGGAATTAGAATTTATTGCAAACTTCAGGTGCTTCTCTGCTTCCTTTTCTATGAAGTTGTTCATTGCAATCCAAATACCTCCATTTTTCATTAGCTGTGTCATGTTAGACGCAAAGCGTTTTACAGTCAGTTTGGGTTTCAAATTCATCTGAAAAAGCTACATAACTTTTTTAAAAGGCTTGTAAATCAGCTTGGAATTCAGCTGAAGGGTGTATATTCAAATAATAAAACGGTGCCAACTTTTTGCCGCAAATGAAAAATTCAAATGTCTGCCGCTGTGGTATCAAATATGACAAGGTATTCTCGGCTGTTGCCAAGAGATGCGCGGCCTTGTCCACCTCGTTAAGCAATGAAATTAAGCAAAAAAACTTATAGGTCTAGTTTTGGTTTCTGAGGCATTTAATGCGATTTAATTAATATTTAATTAAAGAAAATGGAATTTTTCGAAAAATTTTCGAATTTCAAGGTCATAAAATTTCAGGTTTTTGACCATAAATCAAGAACCACTGAAAATGACGCCGATCCCAAAAAAACGCCTCGAGCCAGCACCCAGGCGGACCTTCATGCAAAATTTCAGCCAATTTCGTTGAAAAACCGGGGAGTACTGGCCGCGAACGGACAAGTATATATATATATGCGGAATTCGGACGAAAAATGGGGTAACTGCTTAAGCGGGCCTTGGCCGCCCGCCGCTTCGGGCAGGGCGCCAGAGCTCCTCCGGCCTCCGGGCACGGGTGCTACGGCCCCTACGCTTCGCCTAGCATGCTTCGCATGCTAGGCTACGCTCCGGGGCCTCCGCAGCCATGCCCTCCGGCCTCCGGAGCTCTGACCGCCCTGCCCTCTGCGGCAGGCGGCCTTCGGCCGCGCAAAAAACATTTTATGGCTTCTAGATGATGCAAAATGGGTAATTGCAGTTGCTTCAACAATCATACAAAACATTCAAGTTTCATAAATTTATCCACTAAAATTTTGAAAAAAGCGGATTTCCTGGAACCAAGCAGGCTATCAACTAACACCATGCTGAGGAGACAAACAATAAATCGTAATCTGCGGGCAATAATGAAGGTGCTGACTTTGTCTGCGAGGCAATATCTGCTGCGCCACCCGCCCTAAGTAGGTGAGCTGAGAAGCTGAATAGAGCCCTAGCCTTTATCTTATCTTTCCTGCACTAAGAGAAGGGGAGAAATGTCAACGGAAGGGTCCACGGTTCGAATTGTGGCAACGGCGGATGCGCCTTTCGTCTACGAATGCTTCACGCAGTACCCCGATGCATGCCCCAACTTTGGCGTGGAAGTGGAGTTCCTCTACATCGTGGTTAGAGCATCGCTTTGCGCCTCTTGTCGTGGATGAGGAAAGAGGAAGATGGGGTAGCTGTCGGGCATGCTGAAGCTGAGATTGGAGTGGGTGGAGGTGGAGAGCTACGAGGCCATGGATGAGGCCATTAGCAACGGCACCGCAGACGTCATGGGCATTTCCTACGACTTGGATATGGACTATAACCAGGAGCTGAATGCCTGGGCTTCTCCCATCTTTCTTTACGATAAGTTACTCTTCCTCTTTTTTAAGCTGAGAAAATATCAGTATGAGCAAAACATGCACCTGCATCAAGCTTGGGTCAGAATTATTGAAAATCTGTCTTTTTGGCGCAAAATATGGTAAAGTTTTAGCCTGTAGTTAACGCAAACCTAAATAATTAGTGCAAATAGTTCGTTGCATAATTTACATTTTGGAGGTACATTTTTGTGGTGAATGTTCGTGAAGACGTGAATAGAGATCCTTGGGCACTTTTTCGTGTGTTCACGGCTTCAACTTGGGCTGGAATGATCTTGGCGGCCATCCTTCTGGAAGCTATCAATGCTTTTGCCAATCATCTCTGGGGGCGCAGACAGGTGGCCTGTTTTTTCACTCTCAATATCAACTGATTGCTTTACTTGAGGCGGAAAAGGGCGAAGATAAAGTTAGAGCGCCCTTGCTGGAGGTGAAAAGTTTCTGGACGCGATTATCGGGCGATAGGCGCGATTGCCACCAAATTCTTTGTCCCGACTTTCGCTACCTTCGAGCATTCCTTTTATTCGCGACCTTGACAAAAAGAGAAGATCCAAAAGAACAGGATAAAATGGTATACGCCGTTTGGGGCATTCTATTCGGCATTTTCCTCAGCGTCTTCACCAACATCATGTCCATTGGCCTCGTCATCAATGAGCAAAAAGGAACTCTTCCTTTTGATGTTAGTGCACTTCAGTGGGGCTATAAATAAAGCAAAATGCGCTTTGAAGACGTGGGAGGAGTTTTTTGAGAAAGTGCAGACGGGTCAGTGTCGATTTGTCATAGAGGAGCTCTATTACGGGGACAATGAGTACCATGCTCTTTTTCTCGACCCCACGGAAGAGGTCATACAAAAGTAGGCTTTCCATGCTAAACATTGTTGGTGAATTGTAAAAATTTGTTTATGATGGATTCAGAAATCCCTGGGGTCCGGGAATGAAAGAAGCTTTTAAGCGAAACATGCCTCTCTATGTATCTGGACGGGAAAAGGTTCAAGTTGCTTTCATGACGTTTTGTCGACTAAGTTGATCTACTCCGGAGATCATGGAATACGTGAAGAGGAAAGACGAATGTTGGGTAGCCGTGGACTACATCTCACTGGAGCCCTGGTACAATAGCCGATACTGTCAAATCGGCATCATCGACAGAATGTACTGGACAGAAGAAGACAAGGCTTGAGTGATTGGCGATGAGCTTTCTGAGCTAATGAAAGGAATTGCAGAATAAGTTGGGAGCATCGCCACTCAGTCTACCTTCTTTCGAATACGCCTATATTATCTCCAACAATGTCATTCATCTCAGAGAGTACGAGCACAAAACTGAACCAACTTTTTGAATACTGAACATTGAAGACAAATGGAGCAGATGTTCTCAGAAGCGTCAGTGGGTCAGTTGTATGCCTATCTGACGAAGAAATACTATCAGATTCCTTTCCCGCCCGCCTGCAAATCAAAGTACAACCTCCCCGATTGGGCTCCCTTGCCACTTCGCAAGGTTAGCTTTTGTAGCAATTGAAATGCATGAATTCGAAAAATGCCTAAATGCATATCTGTTTATTACCGTAATTCCGTTGTTTTATGGTTCTCACTCCCAATCGGTTTTCATTGAGACTGAGTTTGCTAGTTTTGTCAGATCACTATCATGCTTTAGAATCCCATAAAAATTAAGGTAATCGCAAGTTTCTACATCCTTCTGGCAGGAATATCGGCCGCCTGCTTCCTTTGTGTTATGGAGTATTTTTTCCCTAGATTTTCACTGAATCCAAAGCAACTGCGAGGTACCCGTACTCTTCAGCTCTAAAGCTGAGATAGGAGCTTTGAGTGTTTACAGTACGCTCCATTGTCTAAAAAATAGCAGCACATCTTCGAAAAGACTTAAGATTTTTGATGCGTTTGTCATATTTGCTATGAAAGGATGTTTGCGGATTTTCCTTTGTCACTTTAAATAATCTGCGTCCAAATGAATAAAACATGACAATGAAAAGGATTGAACAAGTTACTAAACGTATAAACTCTTGGAATAAACAAAATAGCATGACGCCCAATGTGGCAACTGTCAGTTCTTTTCTGATAAATGTAAAGAAACTATTTTTTCCGAGGAATAATATCATTTGTCTCTACAATGACGAAGAAGCGTAAACAAACACAGCTCGCACCTAACTTTATGGGTGACAAAACAATGGCACTTTTTCGCGGCATTGTCAAGCGCAAGGCGACAGCACTTCAGAGTTTCAAGCTTGAGCGAGTGAGGAGGAAGATGGCGAGTGGACATCAGGTCTTCGTTGCACCCGTACATGAGGCTGCTGCTTATTCCACCAGTCGTTCCCATGTCAAAACTACCGATGACGATGAAATCAGCCGCTATCGGTTCCTCTTTAATCGCTTACAAATATTCGCATGCATTTTGCCCCCTCGAATCAGTCAAGACGCATTCGATACAAATCCATTAGGCTGACTAAAGACAATGAACTCATTTTCGACCGTAGGCATTTATATAACATTGGTGAGCATATGCATAATGAAGGTTTATTTCCAAATCAGCGATTTTAAGATCCTTTGCATTACATGGGTTAAGAAAAATGAGCTTAAGAAATGTTAGTAATTGAAAGAATGAATCGGTTGGAATCGGAGAAGCGGAAGAAGAGAGACTCCCTCTATCTCATCCTCTCCTCTGCCCTAGACCTCACCGACACAGCGCTCATTCTCTTCCTTCTCATCTTCGTTTACTATTCTGCTCATCATGTACGGCATGAAGGTCTGGATGATTTGGAGGTGTGGAAGATGCAGTACTGGGGCATTCTACTGGCCGGAATCATCCTCAGCTTTGCCTTCGTGGCTGCCAAACTCGCCTTTGCTGTCCTCGTTTATAGGTTACACTATTTCCCATGCTCACCTCTTCACGGCTTCAGGGGACATTCTCTTTTTCTTTATCACAGGGAACAAGGGTACATTGGCAGTCGATTTCGGTCACCAGGGATGAGCAAAATAATAATAAAAGAGGGTAAGGCTAGCTGGTGGCGAAAGCCTTGAGCTCATTCTGGTAGCGTATTTTGTCCTGGGCCGCGGCGGCCTCCCACTCCTTCTTCGCCGCAGAGCCCATGCCACGCCAGATCTCACCCGCCTTCTTCGTCACATCCGTCATCGACATCCCCGCCTTCAACCCAGCCTAAGCTCTCTCCTCCGTTATTTACTGTCAGAGAGAGGTTGGGGCGAACCTTGGCGATGTTGGGGCGCTGGGCCTTGAGCCAGATGAAGTAGGCGCTGAGGGCCCGCTTGGGAGGACTCCGCCCGTCCGCCGACTTCACCGCCTTCCGCGACTTCGTCTTGCCTTCCTTGGACGCCTTCGCCATCTTCTCTGAGATCCCTGCTCGCTGGCACTTGGAGGACTGGCTGGAGGAGTGGACGCTGACTGCGGGGATATGACAACTGGAGGATTGAGGGCCGTATTTAAAGGGAATTTATCAAGATCGAGATTAGGCTTATTAATTGCACAAGATTAATTTTGCTGATTGATTATGTGATAGGGAAGGGATTTTTAATTGAGCACATTTTTAAATAAGATCAGAGGCAAATTTGAAAAGAGAGTCGAGGGAATTATGGATCGGAGAAAGGGAACATTGGCACAGAAAAAATATGCGATGCAACACAATGCAGGGCTTGTCACACTTGAGCGATCCTCATGTTTCTCTGATGCAAGATTCCGCAGCGCGCACAGGCATTCTGTCCAGCATCAATGCTTTTACAGACAACACTTTCAGCATGAAACTGAAGCTTGCCATTTGTTTTTGCCTGATAAATTTGCTTGGACGGGAAATTAACAATTGCGACAACTCGTTTGGACAAGTTGAAGGGCTGTTGCTTTGTAGGCTTGAAGGAAAGTGATGAATTTTTGAAGGAAGATGCGAGGCTTTTGGAGCAAGCCGTGGGCGGCATTCCTGGCAGACGTGGTCTCCGCCTTTGTGCCAGGCCTTTTCATCCCACTCTTCGTCGTCGCTGCTGCTACCAAGTACGTTCTTGAGGTCTTCTTCCACCTCTTTTTATCACAGAACTTCTCCACTATCACAAATCACTTGTGAAGGAAGGAACAGTGGACTGCAATCGTGAGGAGGTGGACTGGGCAGTCGGCATCATCTGCTTCGTTAAGGCTAGGCCAAAAGTTCTGTCAAGAGTCTATGTACGCAGGGCTCGTAAAAATATCATAGCTGCTAGTATTCGAATGGCGAAAGAGGTGGGCGAAGGTGGGCGAAGTAAATTGTAGATGGGAGGGCTTCAATTGTAGATGGGAGTTTCGGGAGTGTACGCGGGGCTGCCGTGGCTGACGGATATGTGCACAGGGCGAGGGTGCATCTGCGTGTGCGACCTCTTCGACTGCTCCCAGTGCTCCGTGGAGCGAGCATGCGAGTAGGGATGCTGGGCTGAGGGTAATGAGGTCGGAAAACTGGCTCAGGTACTTCTTGCGTGATGTGCTGGACAAGGTGATTGTCGGTCTACGGATCCTCTGCGCTCTGCTCGTTCTCATTTTCGGCATCGCCGAGGATCACAACATCGGAGATATTTGTCGCTACGCTGCCGCCTCCACCACACCTTACCTCTCATCTACCGCTGCCTCCAATCATACTCTTCTTCTTTTTTGATCCATTTTCTCCGTCCCACATTTACCTTCACCTTCATATTGATCGGATTTACTTTTCAAATATCCAATGCGTCTTTTTCAGCATTCGTGCTCTATTATGGGCTGACCTGAAAACCTAGGAAGGCAGGCCCATCCTGCCAAACATACTTTCAGTGCACCTGTTTTGACCCCGTGTGTGCTACGTCAGAGCAGATAGTTACGCTAACGGCTGAT
This sequence comes from Ptycholaimellus sp. GST1_10, assembly GCA_030248095.1. Lineage (NCBI taxonomy): Eukaryota > Metazoa > Nematoda > Chromadorea > Chromadorida > Chromadoridae > Ptycholaimellus > Ptycholaimellus sp. GST1_10. Next base: position 74,872 of record JASANA010007327.1, read on the forward strand.
GCCTATGATTGGTTATAACAATGATTCAATTACACACATACAGGCCATCAACTTCCTTTCTCACAGACAAGTGTGCAGCAGTTTGTCTGCTTCAGAGGGTTTCTTATGGAATAGAATAGAATAAAATCGGCCTAATTTTATAAAATCAAAATACACTATTTTATAATTCTCTATTTTGTTAAAAAAATACCGACTATCGCACTAAAGGCGACACGCACTAAAACCGAGACACAGCCAAGGCCTTAACTGCAGAGGTACAGCAAAGTCAGTTCATTGTTATTGCAGTCTATGCCTTGGCTATGTGTTGCTTTTAGTGTGTGGCGCACAAAAAAGACTTGCATTACAGGCAACATGCATTAAAAGCGACCTACAGATTTCATAAGAAGTAGTATAAAGTCAAAGTCAATTTTAGTCAATTTATAAAATCAAAATACGCTGTATTTTATAATTGTATTTTGTGAAAATACAGAATTACGGAATCAGACATATGGTGTGCAGCAACTGTTTTTCTTGCAAAAGTAAATTAGACATGGAATGCACGTTAACCCCGGCCCGTAATTGCTTGTATTCATCAGACGACATTGACGTGGAGTACAATTTTCCCCGAAACCTGGAAGAAAGCAGCAAAAAAAGGTGGGAGAAAACGAAAGGCCAGAAAAGTGTGGCAATCCGTAGCGGCGGTGGTAGGAGACTGGGTGATTGAATAAAAGGTGCGGGGGAGGGGGGCAGAAGGGGGTAGTAGAAAGTGGGGTCCGTCCTATTCCGGTCCTAGGCGGCGGGGCTGCTGACCGACGACGTAGTGAAGGAAGGCGATGTTCAAACCCTCTTGCCTGCTAGGTTCTAGAAGGTGAAAGATTGGCGCCCCTTTTTTGTCCCCTAACACTAATTAATTGGTGTTAATTGAATGTCATAACATTCACTGGCCTTCACTGTCCTGCCTACCCTTGTTTTCGCTTGGGACAGAAGAAATACCTTCTTTTCCACTAGAAATCGTGGTCATTGATATTTTGCTTCGCGACATGAGCATGAACGACCATAAACATGAATGCCAGGTCCAGGTAATGGGAAGTGGTTTTGACAGGGATGTTTGGAAGGGGAGTATAGTTAGGGGTGTAGCGTAGGTGCGCGTGATCCGTCAAAAAAGACTGCGCCGTCAGGGCGTGCCTTTCAAGTATACCAGACACTTAGCCAAATAAATAGCCACATTTCTGGCTTTGTCATTTTGCTAATTCAATTTTTCCAATTTCTGTTATCTGGCGTTTTTAGAGTTAACTTCGATGGGCTAGACCAGAGCAGACTGAAAGAAAGTTGAAAGAACTGGTGAAGTGCTTTGGTGATGCGATCTGGGCTGATCTGGATCGGCGTCCATGTGCTGAGCATTCTCTGGACAGGGCCGGCCTGGGCTGAGGAGAAGCCGGACGAGTTGGAATGCCCGCCCGCCCATTTCATCGACTACGTTCGCTCCAGCGATGGCTTCCTGGAAATACAGTGCAACCCCCTACCCACTACCTGCCGCCACTTTGAGCGCAACGGGGTTCTCATCTTGCCTGCTTTTCAAACATACTTTTCAAAGCTGCCTTTTGTCCGTTGTTTGAAACAAAATAATGAAAGTGGAGAACTTTTCTAGATCTGTCCGCGAATGTGGCGAATGCGGTGTTCCAGTGGAGAGTATGTCTCCGCAATCCAGCGCAATTTTCAAGGGCGCAACAACAAACTATTGTTCTACTTCAGTCCAGTTAGCATGATGGCAAGGTTTGATGATAAGAGAGAGTGCAGCTATCGAGTGCGGTGCTGTGGGCACCCGGGGATAGAAGAGCAGTTCGTGAATCAGTACGTGAATGAGATCGAGCCGGAGGAGGTCTTCGACAGTGTGGCCGTGAACAAGGGCGCTGGCCTCTTCAGCTACCTCGCATCCCTATTTGTCAGCAACAAAGATGACCATCAAAATCTCGTCATTGGACAGCTTAGGTTCCCATTTTCTCCGCTTTCCCAATATTACGAAGGGTTCGAATTCAATTTATAACTTATTACATTGGTTTTTTAAAATTAATGTTATCTATATTACCATATATTATCTATATATATTACCATATATTATCTATATATATTGGGCTGGCGCGAGCGAGCGTTAGCGAAGTGTCAGCGCCCAGCCCCTCTTTTCGACCCAGGTGTATGTTTTGAGGGTCATTGCTAGATCTTAAATTTGATAAGGCGGCTGCTCGTCACAGAAGACTCCAATCGCTCTAATTCTTTCACCATTGGAAAGAGCAGCATCGAATTGACTATAGTTTATCTTTTGAGTTTTGCATAAAACGTTTGATTTTAGGGTGAAAAACGCAAAAAACCATATGTCCGAACTCCTTCTCCTTCTTCTTCTTCTTCTTCTTCTTCTCCTTCTTCTTCTCCGCATCTATTCAATGGACGATAGTAGGTATTCATTTCTCCCCCCCCCCGCCCTCTCCGGCTCCCTTGGCCTCATATATTTCTTTAATCATAGCTCTTTAGTCACACAAAGGAGCCATATGCACCAGTGGTGTAGTGGTATAAGCGATTGAACAGCTAATTGAAACTGGTAGGTTCGAACCCAGCTTAGTCATTCTTTTTGAATTTTGTGTATTTAAAGCTGAGAAAATAAATGGTGCAATCGGTAGGCCAAAAATCGCCCTAAGTATGAACCAAGAAAATTACTCAAAAATTTCTTAGTTTCCCAATAATTGTAATTTTTGAAACTTTTCATTTTGATTTATTTTTTTATTTTTTATTTGTGGTTTATTTATCTAATTTATTTATTGATCTCTAAAATTTGTATTAATTCATTTTATACTATATTAAAAGTGGAAGAAATATCTGGTACCATCGGCAGGCCAAATGTAGTTCTCTTTTCTCCAAAAGTTGCAATTGCCTTGAGTAAAAAGTCAAGGAAATACAATTTCTACTACTGGAATCTGCTGCGTCATTTGCATCTTGGTTTTGGCGCGCATGGAAAGAGACATTGAACTGCGCGCCAAAAACAAAATGCAACTGTCATAGCAGCAGATTCCAGTAGTAGAAATTGTATTTCCTTGACTTTTTACTCAAGGCAATTGCAACTTTTGGAGAAAAGAGAACTACATTTGGCCTGCCGATGGTACCAGATATTATCATATATTCAGATGAAAGGTAGATAACATTTTCTGCTTTGCAGGGGTGTTATATTGGAGAATTTTTTGCCTAAATCTGAAAAACATTCTACCTAAAAATATTGAAAATAAATTATTCATTTTCAATTTTTGTATCCTAAAAATATTTCTTAAAACCCCTAAAAGTCTAAAAATTGTACACTAGTTTTAACATTATTCGGTATGATGGACAAAAAAAGATTTACATCAATCCCGCAATAAATTTCTCAGAAATGTTTTATGTTCCTAACTTAATTAGTTGAAACTTGAAAATAAAAGAGTAAAGGATGCGAACAAAGTTTAAATTATGAGGAGTCTGTCTGCCAGCGGTAACGTAAGGAGAAAGGTGGTGCTGAAGGTGTGTGAGAACAACAACGTCATCAACGACGACAGCCAGAAGCCCACGGCGACGCATCAATCGACCCCGCAGCTTCAGTCGCGCCAGCAGAGCCCGCAACGCTCCCTCCGCTCCCGAGTCCATCCCCTACTATCTCTTCCACCTTCTTTCCAAACCTCTCTTCTCCTCTCTCCAGGCCGAGCAAAATTATTCGCTTCGGACCTCCCAAGTCCAGCCGACCGGAACCCACGATTCGAAGCAGCCGGTAGCCCTTCCAACCTTCTGCCCACTTCCATGCCAGCTCAAACTGCAGCGTTCGCGTGACGCCCCGTCGCCGCCTTGACTCTCCTGAATCGGAAGAGGAGGAAACGAAGGAGGACAGCAGCCCGAGCCGCGAGAGTGAACCGAGCAAGGAGAGCAAGCCAAGCAAGGAGAGCAAGTCAAGCAAGAAGAGTGAGCCAAGCAGGGAGAGCAAGCCAAGCAAGGAGAGTGAGCCGAGCAAGGAGAGCAGAGAAAGTGCGCCGAGTGAAAAAAGCAAGCCTAGCCGGGAGTCCCCGGAATCCCGCAGCTCTGAACAGGTCCCTGATGCCGAGGTTTGGGCCATTGATTGAGAGGAGTTGCTGACGCTTGGGCAGTAAGAATTGAAATGATATTGAGGCTCAACGGTATCAGGAGATGATGCGGCAGCAGTCTGCTGCCGTGGCGGCCAACAATAACAATCCGGGGGCCTTTGGCGCCGGAGCGGCCATGAGCTGCTTCCTACCTCAGGCCAAAGTCCTCCATCCTGACGGCAGCCTTCGACCCTTGGCCCACCTTCGAGTGGGTGATCAGGTCTCACTTCTCTCCACTACCTAATTGCTTCATAATTATCAACTAAGCTTTTTCATTAGTCCATTTCCGGTCAAAACGAAAAACAGAATAAAATATTTCTGGCCAATTTTTTAAATTTCTCTTCTCATATTTTGCAGATCGCAACGCAGAGCTGGAGAGAAGGCGAAGAAGGGTTCAGCAGAGTGCTGGGCTTCCTGCACAGAGAGTTGGCCGGCTCCAGTCGCTACCTTCACATTGGCCTTGCTGACGGCTCCCAGCTGACTCTCACCGGAAATCACCTACTACCCGCCTTCACTTGCCCAGATGACCTACAGTCTGTTCCCTTCCCTCCCAACTTACCCCCGGCTAAGTGGAAGAGTATTTGAGAGGCCATGAAGCGGTGGAGATGGAGGAGGTCCTGGTGAACCAGGCCATGATCCTGGCCGCCAAGGTTCGAGTCGGGGACTGCCTCCTCACCGCCAACCAGACACTGCAGCCGGTGGTGGAAGTACGCCGTCGGATGGAGGTCTCCCATCTCAATCCATGGGAGAAGGGCGGGAAAGATATGATTGCGGCGCCTCAAGGTTGGTGCGATAGCGCCGGTGACGGAGACGGGGCTGCTGCTGGTGGATGGAGTGTTGGCCAGCAGCTACAGCAACATTGAGTCACAGTACCTATTGCACAGCTTCTTCAGGCAGCCTATGGCCAGTGCCGCTAAATGATCTTTTTCAATCGTTGCCTGTTTCAGTTTCGCGGTGAAGACGAGCAGCTACGTTGGTGAATTGTTGAGCGAGACCAGCGAAGAGCATGTACCCAGTCCACTTCTCCGTTTCTTGGACCATTTTGTTCATTTCCTCCTGCCCAAGTGATATATCGATTCCCGATACAAGCACAGGGATCCATCTTGTATGCCTGATGGCAACCGGAACGACAAAATAAGATGCTTGTTCATTTAAACACAATTTAGCTTAGAAACAAGCTAGTGATTGAGTGTTGTTGGATGTTGTTGAGCATTGATAGATCTGAGATTGGCCGATGAATTACATTTGCATTACAGCAATGTGGCGAATTTCTTTAAGGTTATCTGACAAATGAGTCACATTGGGCTCAACGCATCACGAGTTTTTGTTATGGTTTATAAAGATAATACTAGTTTAGATGACGTCTTTCAAAAGACATCCCGAGAGATAGGAGCATAGGAAAATCTCGGCGGTGACTGGAAAAGTAATCTTTTCAGCTCAATCCTTAGTGTGAATTTAATTCACGTTTTCTGCAGCAGAATTTTTAAAAAACGATAAGGATAATTTCGGCCGCCCCCCGGGCCCCCCCGCCTCCCCCCCCCCCCCCCCCCCCCCGCCCCCCCCCCCCCCCCCCCCCCCCCCTCCCCCCCCCCCCCCCCCCCCCTCCCCCCCCCCCCCCCCCCCCCCCCCCCCCCCCCCACCAAACAACACACCAAAACACTCAAAACCACAAAAACCCATCCCCCCCAAAACAAAAACAAAAACAAAAAAAAAACAAAAAAAAAAAAAAAAAAAAAAAAAAAAAAAAAAAAAAAAAAAAAAAAAAAAAGAGAGAGAGGGAAAAAAAAAAAAAAAAAAAAAAAAAAAAAAAAAAAAAAAAAAAAAAAAAAAGGGTGAAACCTTTGGGGGGGGCTCCAGGTGTCAGCCATAATTTCATAGCTATCATTGCGGTTAAAATTTAGAAAAATGCTTGATTATGATCAAAATTAAAAAAATAGAAATTGTAAATTGGTAAAATAATTGGCGCGGCTTTATACATTGAAATCGTTGATTGAAACAAAGGGGACTATAATCAGCTTTGTTGATGCCATTATTTTAAAAACGATAAAGCCTGAGAAATTGATCTTTCTTTTATAATTCCCCAAACTCAAATTTTTAAATTATTTTTACTTCTGTCGTGTCTTTAATAGTTACGAGTTCACTTCCGCACTTTTTCACTGCCATTTTATCTCCTGTTACCTAAAATAATGAGATATTCCATACGAAAGAAGTGACTCGAGTGCCTGATCTTATCCCCGAGGAACATTTCTTTTCGTTTGAACATTCAGAAAGCCTACAAGCGAAGACTTCTAAGGCAACATTTTAAGACAGCAGTACAAACTACAAACATTTAAGGTACAGGAACAGTACGCATTTTGCGAATGAGATCTTCCATCTTCGGATCCTTCTCCAACTCCAGCTCTGCTTCTGTGCAAGCTCCTGCAAAGTGTATTCAATCATCTATAGGAAGTTTGTCAGCCGAAAGAGAGATCCACATAAAGCGATGAAGGAGAGAAGCAGAAAGGAACCTCGGTGAAGGATGCCGAGACGGTGGTTCCGCGTGAGTTTGATGCGCTGACAGAGTTGGCACTCGTTCTCCCACGTCTGGAAGTCCGTCCCGCACAATGGCTCCGACACACGTCGACAGCCGTCTCCCACGTGAGCGCAGCTGCAGCTTTCATTTTTATTCCTTCTCCTATCCTTCTCCTAATTCATTTCTCTTACTCTGGCTTCTCTATGCCATAGTTGACGGCCAAAACCACTGCCAACAAGCCTAAAACAAGGACTGTTCAGTAAGTACAAAAGCAGAGTGAGCATAGCAATGAATGACTTGTGATGCAACATGAGGTGCCATGATAAGTGTGAGTGAGTGGGTTAAAGTAGGGGAATGAAGTAACCGCAAATGCAGAGGAGCTTGAGCATGGCTAGAAAGTGCGTGAGAGAAGTGAGGGATGCTTGGCAGGCCAGCCTCTTATCCTATTTCAGCTACAATGCCGGCTACCCACAAACAAGTCATGCATTGTTCCCATCTTCTGCAAACATGGCTTCTCCTGTCACCGTGCTTTATAGTTTTCTCTTCTTCTCTTCATCCCTCCCATCTGCCCACTCAGGCAGGAAGGGAGTGAGCAATTAGTGGCTGGATGAGTGTTGCTGGTGGTGTTCGGTGTTGGTGGGCGGTGACATCAAAGAGGTGGTCAGTTTAGGGAGCGTCCATCAAAGTCTCGTAAAAACTCTTCAGGCCTGCAGAGGAGGGGAGGGATGGTGAGGGGCGAGGAGCAGGAGAGAGGCTATCGCCCGCGGCTGCTGCGGAATCGGATTAGCGCTCAGAGTTTGGGCGGGGAGGAAATTGGGGTTGCGGATTGGCGGTGGGTGAGGAGGAGTAGAAGGGGATTGTGTAGAGGTTGGAGGGCGCGTCACGCTTGACGGCCGCGTCCTTCGGCCAATGGATTGAGTGTTGGCAGACTGGCAGAGTTGTTGATGAGGTGCTGAGGGTGTTGTGAGGCAGTGTGGCATGTAAAGAGGCGGCGCCCAGGAGGCCTCTGTGAGAGACGGAAGGAAGGGAGACAGACGCTCTCTCCATAGACATGCACATCCCTCCATCGGAAGTTGGCCCACACGCCACTTCACACTCACATACACATACACACACACCACCGCCCTCCAGCAACCCCAAGGTCGCCTGTCCATATAGTACAAAATGCACTCAGCCCACTGCTGACACGGGGTGCCGGCAGCCGTGACCGAGGGGGAGCGAAGGGAAGGAAGGAAGGAAGGCCACCTCCATACAAAACCCCACACGCACTATTCTCTCCACTGCCCCTTCCCCCATCCCCCCTTCCCATCTTTGAAGAGCAGGCCAGGTAAGTAGGCGAATTTGGCGAAGACTGGAAGAATAGCGCCAGACTAGAATCTCCCGCCCTCCTCCCGCCCCCCACAACCCCTCCACACCCTTCGCCTTCTTCACACTCCAATCCTCCCGGGCCACCCAGACTGCCGAATACGTCCCAGTCTCCTGGCAGGTCCTCTGAAGCTCCTCTGAAGCTCAACTCATCGTCCACTCGCCCGTCCGTCCATTGAGCAATGTCCGTCCTTCCGTCCGTCCGTCAGAGCGCCAGTTGCTAGCCGGCGGGCGGAGTGGTCGTCAACAAATTTTATTATTGGAACCTTCCTGCCGCCTCTCCTCCCCTCCGCCCCCCAGCCCTTCCCACCTTTCCACCTCCACACACAGGCAGAGAGAAAGTCTATAAACATTTTATGGCCCTTTCCCACTCAAGGCGACCCCCCGCCCCCCACCAACTCCTCCACCAGCCCACAATGCCCTCTTCCCACTTCCCACCAACCCACCCCTTCGCCACACCACCTCTCACCAACTTCTCCCTCTACCCACTCCCACCCACCAGGCATACTGTGTTCCTCCTGCCCTCTTTACATCCCTATCAAGCCCTGCTTTAAATTCCCCTTTACCAGTATCTTTTTCAAAACAACTAGAATCAGAGCTAGAATAGGATTGACCAGCTTTACTTTTATCCCCTAGGACGAGGCAAATGTCATTGACAGAAAAATAAGGTGAGAAGGGAATGGAGTAAAATTTAACGACTGGCCCTAGTTATGATTGCGTCAGGAAGGCTTCTGTTGGTGGTAGTTTTCTCTTTTACTGTCTGCTTTCGCAAGGCCGTCTGCCGCTTTTATGTGGCCCTAGCCATTCTTCTTCCAAGCCATCTTCGTATCCACTTGAGGCCAGTGTGGCCCAGTTTGCGAACGGGCCCCCCCCCCGATCGCGTTCGCGTTCGCGTTCGCAGCATTTTTAACGTTCGAACATGCTTTTTGCGAACGGGGCCCGAACGGGGCTCAAACGGGGCCTTGTTCGCACATGTTTGCGAACGGGGTCGCGAACGGGGTCAAGCAGTAATTTCCCCATTTTGAAGGTGCAAATTATGTCCCAGCCCCAAAACTTTAGTGTGAAAAATATTTTTTTACGATTATGATCATTAATAAATGATTGAGGAGGGTTATTTTGTTCAAAATAACATTCTTTTTTATCAAAATGCATTGTTATATAAAGTAAATCGATAGATGTATCATGAATTATCTTCTTTGTTGAATATATACAATTGTGTTAATTATTTAGAAGTTTACATTACATTTTTACATTTAAATCATTTTATTAAAACGTGTCACAACTCAGAACAGTTCATGCCCCATGCGATTCCCCCCTCCCCCAAGCAATAACCCCCCTCATGAAAGTTTCCCCTCATGAAGGTTTCCCCCCATGAATTTTACCTATACACACACACCCTGCGCTAATGCAGCCCATAGTTGATACGGCTTTTCATAACAATAGGTGAAATTGTGTCTTGGGGGGGGGGGAAACTAGTCGTCGAAATTGTGAGGTGATGCACTGAATCCTGCACTGGATGTTGTGATTATATTTGTTGTGTCTTCTCCTCCGCACCTTTCCTTCATTGCGCTTTCACTTCACTCTATGCTGATGGGATGAAGAAGCTCTAACTCTCAAACCTGTAGACAAGCCCAAACCTCACAAAATCGAGGACTAGTTTCCCTTCCCCCCCAAGAGTTTTGACGACTAGTTCCCCCCCAAGACACAAATTTCCCTGTTTAGACTGCCGTATCAACTATGGGCTGCATTAGCGCAGGGAGTGTGGGTATAGGTAAAATCTTGGGGGGGAACCTTCATGGGGGGTCCTCCCCTTGGGAGGCCGGTAACCCTCCATGGTGGGGGGGGGGGGGGGGTAATGGCCATGGGGGGGAACCAGGCGTGAGCCATTTTCCCAATGTTACACAAATACAGTAGCCTGATATTTCAAAAATCAAAATTGATATTTTGACATTTTCCCTATTAAATTGCTTTAATTTTGGGCTTGAATTCAAGGCAGTCCTATGTATCAATTTCTAAGTTATATGGCAAGAGACATGTGGAGAAATCCTTGGCTTGTCCAGGTGGATAATAATAATCCATAATATGGATTTCTCTGGGCTAATTGGGGCATTACTGATTTTACAGTGTCAGCTCCTTTCCAGGGCCCAGGACATTGCCTCATCTACCGTACAGTCCGTACTGCATGCCCTGGAGATGCCCCTCAACGTGGCTGTTCAAAATATGCCACTTTCAGGCGTTTTTAGGCAAAAATATGAATAATTAGGGCAGGTTCGCAAAAAATACCCATGTTTGACCATGTTAGGTTCGAACATGCCCCGTTTGAGGATTTTAAGGTTCGCATTTGCGAACCTGCTTTGCGAACGAGCCCCCCGTTCGGGTTCGCACATTTTGACCCATGTTGGGCCACACTGCTTGAGGCAGGGTCAGAGAATTGTGGGGGGTGGAGGGAGGAAGTGTGGAGAAGGAAGTGTGGAAGAGGGAGGGGAGCACGCGGCAGTCTAGTTGGATTGTCAGCAGCAGAGGCGTAGGGCCTGTGAGCGGGTTTATTGGCCACTAAATCCCAGCAACACGCCAGGTAGAGAGAGTGAGTGAGAGAGAGACTCTCTTTCCCTCTCTCTCACTCTCTACCCACTGGAATAGGCCGGGTGCATTGGCTGCCGGCGGCATCAATCCCTCCCTTTCCACTACCTCTGCCTCCTCAAATAGCCCCACCACACCTCCGCTCACCCTCCCCCGCCTCACCTACAATCCTTCCTCCTCTCATATCCTACCGCCCCATTTTAAGCCTTCTCTCATCACTACGTTTTCCTTCCATGTCAGTTTCCCATGTTCTGCATCATGTTGTCAATGCCTGTAAGAGTGAGCAGTGGAGAAAGAGAGTTAGCAGCTGTTGGACTAGTGGTCTGGGGCAGTGAAGAGAGCCGTCCGTTGACAGTTTGCCACTCAATGTTACTGTCATGGAGTTGCTCTCTTCACTCCCACCACTCCTCACGTCATGTCTCCTCATCACTCCTACAGCACACCCTCCAATTCCTGCTTCTTCCAGTCCTCTACAACCGCTCGTCAAAGCTTAGTTTACTTGCTAAAATGGTTTACTTTCAACGATCAGTCCTGTGCTTTGTAGAAGTCTTGGAGTGATGAATGGGCGGCGGTGTTTGGACTGTGGTCCATGTTGCGAAGCATAAAAGCTTTGCGTTCCTTTTCGCGCACTCGCATGGCAGGCAGGGGGAGGACAGGGCTGAGGAGAGTAAAGAGATGAGGATGGGTTGTTAGCCGAGGCGAGGTGGGAGGCCGAGAGCGAGTTTCTCCACCGGGCGTTTCACGGCCGCCGCCTCTCGCTTCCCGAATCGAAGCGGCTGCCCCGGCCGCGATTTCTTCGGCATCGACTCATCCATTTCTACTGCAAATCATGTCTTTCTCAGCTTGGGAGGGTGGGGTGAAATGAAGAAAGCCGTGGGTACGCTTGTGGAGGGTGAGATGGGGAAAGCTAGGGTGGGGATGTGGGGAGCCTAAGGAGAGGGGAGGGGAGGGGCGGAAGAGGATGTTAGCAGCGGAGTCGATGAGAAGGCGATTGGCGCGGGAAAAGAAGGAGGCGAGCTGTTTACGCGGTGCGTAGTCAAGAAGGCCGCGCTTGTAGATGCCGTACATGGACTCTAGCGCCGGCACCTCGCCCTCACCAAACGTCCCTTCTCCGCTTCGCACCGAGCGCAGAAAGCCGTTCATCAGCAGCTCTGCAAATATCAACTCCATTCATTGACACATCTTATTTTACTCTGTGGCAGTGAAATCAAAATTTGTGGGAAAAAACAGTAGCAGTGCTTCAAAAGCCAATAACCGTAACGAGCCAGTACACCTGAAATTCTTCCGCAGCAAGTGAAGAAGGGTGGAAAGAAGGTAGGATTAAGAGGAACGGCGCTCGAATGGAGTGAGGGCGACATCCTCGGCTTGAACAGTGGCGGAGGAGAGGAGGATGAGAGGCAGGAGAGCTGCTGCCAAAGCCTGCCGCATCCTCCACTTCTTTGCTCCTCCACCTGCAGCAGCAGCAGCAGTATTGGCAGCCTACTTGGCTAGTTCTAGGCTGTGAACCTGGGGGGTAAGTACGGGAGGGTAGAGGAGAGAAATGGTAGAGTGCAGGGCAAATGGAGTTGGCGGTTAATTTAGCCTAGCAGGGCGGCTCAATTAAAGTGATGAGAATGAGTGAGTGAGAATGGACGGCCGTTGGGAGATCTCTGCGCCAATTTCTGCCGCCGCAAATCTATTTTCTCCATTCAATTCTGCTCCTGCCCATTCTCTCACTCCTTGCCACTAATCTATTTTCACGCATGACGTGAGGTTATGTTGCCTTGACCCTTAATGAGGCACTTCCGATGTTAGAAAATATTTTTGCCGATTTTCAGTTTGATGCTTTGTCTCCCATCATCTCTGTAAGCCGATTCAACTATAGCGATAAAACAATTTACATGCAATAAAATTAGGAACAATCATTTGCCGTAAAGGTTGCATTGGCCAATGAATTGGCTAAGTTATCCATGAAGGGGCAAACAATATTTTGCCTTGCGACGAAGCCTAAAGTTCGAATTATTTGTCAACAAACGAATATGTACAATGTAGCAGTCACCTTTTGTTTGCAAAGGAGGAAACAGAGTGTTATCAAAAAGACCAACAAAGAAAGAGCACGAGGCAAGAAGGAGGTGGTGGTGTACAATAAGCTTGATTAATTTTCCAAACAAAAAGATGGCTATAAAGATAGATCTATGGTACTGGCGCCCTTTATACTGTCTTGCGATTCCGCTCGTCCTTCTTCCCATTTACTACTTGATGCCGCAGTACTTCCCAGATGAAAAAAAGGTTATGCATAATTATACCACGTTCTCTGTACATGATTCTAGCGAATTAATCATAAATCTCTTTTCCATTTAATACCGAAAATATCTTTAAATACGCTCTTTAACTGCAAATCAGCCAGCATTTGTCTTGAAATATGGAAATAGTATTACCTGAATTCATTGGAAATAAGAAAAGTAAAATTATATCTTGACAAAGTTTTGTGATTGGAGTTTTTAAATTTTCATTGCCACAAAGTGAAGAATTGTTTTTAAAGTATCGCATTCGTGGTGCCTTTTTGTTTTTTGCTTCATTCGGAGCCTGGACAAAGGGCAAGAGCTTAAAAACAAAGCAATACCTCAATATCCCTATTTAGGAGGTATTTACGTGTCTGTACGTGGTATGCTGGACAGTGTTGTATTGGGTAACGGAGGTGGTGCCATTGCCAGTGACGGCTTTTCTTCCGCTCATCCTCTTCCCCTTCTTTGGCATCCTTCCAGGCTCTCAGCTCGCTCTACATTACTTCAAGGTTTCATTTCCCATTCCCACTCTTCACCATTGCCTTATCATTAAAATATCAGAAGCCGAGCTTCCCCTTAATATTTTAAGCGCATCCCCCCCGAAATGTTTGAAAAAAATTGTCATATAGGCAAAAAACCAAAAAAAAAATTGCGCGAAATTTTACCTGAAATTTGCCATTGTTTAAATTTGTTTCTGCTAAATTTCGCCTGAAAAATTAAATTTTTGCTGCATAGGTCAGTTTGTCAAAACACATTTCACCTTGTTGTCTGTTTTTATAAACTTTTGTTTTTGCAGGCCCAACAAGAATAGCAAGGGCTTTCTGTTTATTATAAACTGACAGAAATTCTTATTATTCCCACAAATAAAAAAGTTCATTATGCGCAAAATAGTCCACAAAATTTGCGCATATTGACACAATTGCTCAAAACATACATGTTAAAAACATGTTAAAAATAAATTGAGCAGAGAAAACAAAAATAACCCTTACTCAGTAAACGCTTATATACAAATACATGCATATAAAATTTTTTTTGCAAAAATACCAAAAATACTCAATTTTCTACCCCCGACCTAAAATCCTAGCTCCACCCCTGTAGCATATAGGCATGCAACCATATGAATCTGGTATTAGAAGCTTTAATTTTGAATGAACAGGAAACGAATTTTGTGCTTATGGGAAGTTTCATGGTAGCGGCGGCCTTTGAAGAAGCTCGTCTAGACAAACGCATCGCTCTCAGAGTTCTTCTTCTCATGGGCTCCGATCCTAGATGGCTAGTTCAATTATTTGCATTGCCGAATGCCACTTTCATGAAATAAGAATTCGTTGGTTATTTACTGTTTGAGGACTGTCAACAATTTTCCATAATTAATCCTACCAAACAAAAGTATTGGGAGCATTTATTTTGTACGAACTTTCGTATCCAGGAACATTGCAAGCAGCTTTTAAAATTTTAAAATGTATCACCCCAACCTATTATAAGCTAGAAAGCTGAAACTTTTCCTGGCAAATCTAGGTTGGGTACATTTTCAGTGTAAGGTTCAGCTTTTTAGCTTTTTATAAACAGAATATCCTTATTTCTTTCTCATAAAAGGATACCCTTTCTGTGTTTGTTTGTGAAATTTAGACGGAACGATTTTCTTAGCGAAGAAAAGCAATCTAAGGTTATTGCTGGGTTTCGTGATAGCAGCGGGCGTCCTGTCAATGTGGTTGGTAAACGCAGCTGTGGTGGCCATGCTCCTCCCGCCTGCTTTCGCCATCATCAACGAACTCACTCACTTCGCACACTCTAGACGTCAGCTCCAACAACCCCACAATTCCGCCACCGCCCTAGCTGATGTTTCTACTTTCTGCTTCTTTCTTCCATTCCCAGTCCGGAAAACTTCAAGCTGGGAACACTGAAACGCGACGCCTCCCCTAGTGGGGCAGCCAATGAAGGCACCGCTGATTACACTCCTGAAGAGGTCATCCGACTATCCACCGCAGCTGAGCTTCACATTTACCGGTCAGTCATGTGATTGATTTTAAAAAATGATTCAAATGATGGATTTTGTGCCGAGCTAAGCAGAAGGAATATTTGAGAGCATTCATATTCGCCATCTGTTATGCTTCGAACATCGGCGGGACGGGGACGCTGACTGGCACAGCGCCCACCATCGTCCTCAAGGTTCACAGGCTGAGGGCGAAGGAAGGGAGATGAAGGAAAGGAAGGGATTTAGGGACTGATAGAGGAGCGCTATCCCAACTGCAGCGTAATCACCTATGCCAACTGGTTCTTTTTCGCAATGCCTGGTGTTACCGTCGCCCTACTTCTTGCCTTCCTCATAATGCTCTTTTACGTCGAGGTATATTTATCAATTTCCTTCCATACATTTCGCCCATCATCAAAATGTTTAGGCAAAGTTCTCTAGAAAACTCGCTCTAAGTGAGCTTTCTGAAAAATTTGAAATTCCCTAAAGGGCGCTTGTTATCCAAATTTCACATCAGGACCAGGACAATTTATTTTGATTTCAGAGTTTTGACAAAGTTTAACCAGTCAAAACTCAATTTTCCAAGCTTTGATAATCAAAATTTTGACAATGGTAATAATCAGTTTTCCAAAACCATTCACTGGGATTTGATTGTAAAAAAAAGCCTTTAGCTTTTTCAGCTTGTTTTAGCATAAAAATCCAGTTTGACTAATATTTCAAATCCATTTAGCAAAACCAATTAAATAATAGCCTATTTTACTAATTCCAAAACCTAGCAAAAATAGAGGTTTAAGTTATTATTAGTGTGCGCATTTTGACAAAAGTCGGTTATCAGACATATCATCAGACATAAATTTTGGAATCCCCAGAAAAGCTTTCTTTCGTGATTGAAGATATTTTCACATTCTACATTGCAAAGCTTCCGAAAGGCTCGACTTGGACAAGTAGTACGGCGCCATTATGATGAGCTCGGCCCTATGCGATTTGAAGAGGTTCACTCATAAATGACTCTGGGGATATTACAAATGGGCATTTTGCTAGATCATTTGTTTGGTTCATTTTATCGTCTTGTTCATCGTCTGGTTTCTACGCAATCCCGGTTTTCCGAGCAGTAATTTTCACGGTAATACGGTTTTTTATCGCATTGAATCTAAAGTTAAATTTCATAATGGGGTATTCATAAATGTAAAGGTTGGGTTGACATTTTCACCTTTCCTGATGCTGCAAAATACGTGAGCATCGGGCCTACAACAATGGCTCTTGCTTTTCTACTCTTCATCCTTCCCAAGGAGCCACCTCGCAGCAATGTTTCTTCCACTTTCTCTTCCTTTCACAGCTCTCAAAATGCCTATGCAGAAACGGCAGCGAGCAATCCTTAGCTGGCCTTTTGCGCAACGCAGAATCCCCTGGGGCGTCTTAATTCTAGTCTCTACTTTTGAACGAAATTTGCTTTTCATGGGTAAAATTTTTTAGGTCGGCGGAGGCTTTGCTATGGCCGCAGCAATCAAGAAAACCGGCCTCTCCGTTTGGATTGGTATATTTCAATTTCAATTCTGGATGGCGAAAAAGCAAGCATGCGAACTAACAGGGAGGCAGCTGGAAGGACTGGAAAGCTTGAGTCCGTTCCAACTGATGCTGATCGCCATGATACTGGCCGGTCTCATGACTGAATTCACCAGCAACGTCGTCGTCATTGAGGCACTCCAATTATTCTTCTCACTTCACTCCTCGTCTTCATATCCAGCTTCTTCCCCTGGCCAGGTGCTGATCCCGATCTTGGGGGCGTTGGCAGAGCAGGCTGGAATCAACCCACTCTACCTCATCCTTGGCGCTGTCCTCAAATCCTCCTTCGCCTTCATGCTCCCTGTAGCCACCCCGCCTAACGCCATCATTTTCAACTTTGGCTTTATCAAAGTCACCTGCTTATTTCGTTTTCTTTTCTGCTGCTTTTGTGAATGTATGTTTGCACAGGTGTATCACATGATGTTTCTGGGCTTCTTTATGAACCTCATGTGCATCGGGGTTATTGTCATCCAGGTGAGATTAATCTTTCATTGTTTCAGCTGTAGAATAATATATCTGGTACCATCGGCAAGCCTAAATTGAATCTCTTTTCTCCCAAAAATTCGATTACCCTGAGTTCAAAGTCAAAGAAATACATCTACTACTAGTGGAATCAGCTTCTAAGACATTTGCATTTTGTTTTAGCGCGCAGTTCAGAGGCTCTTTCCATTGCGCGCAAAAACAAAATGCAGGTGGCTCAGCAGATTCCACTAGTAGTAGATGTATTTCTTTGACTTTGAACTCAGGGTAATCGAATTTTTGGGAGAAAAGAGATTCAATTTAGGCTTGCCGATGGTACCAGATATTTCTCCCACTTTTTATACATAAAACAAAAAATATTTGCAATGAGGAGGATTCGAACCCAGCCCTCACAGATCCAGATCAGGCGAACAAACGACTTGACCATACAGCCGCATGCTCTTTTTATTCAATTGGACTATATTAATTAAATACACTTATGTCTTTGCTGACCCGTTACTGTTGGCCAATTGATTACCTACTATCGTCCATTGAATAGATGCGGAGGAGGAGAAGAAGAAGAAGAAGAAGAAGAAGGAGAAGGAGTTCGGACAAATGGTTTTTAGCGATTTTCTCTAAAATTCTGCCGTTTTCTGACGATTCCTCGCGAGTTTTGGACAATTTGCAGATGCTCTTTCCAATGCAACAGGAATTAGAACGATTGAAGCTTTCTGTCATGAGCTAGAGCCTTATCAAAATTAAGATCTAGCAATAACCCCGAAAACGTACACCTGGGTCGAAAAGAGGGGCTGGGCGCTGACACTCCGCTAAAGCTCCGTTCGCGCCAGCCCAATGGCTGTGCAGGTGCAATACTACGGAGTCTGGCTACTGAATTTGGATGAGTATCCGGACTGGGCACCTCGTTTGCTCACCACCATTTCCACTCTGCCTTCCACCTCCTTCACTAGCCCATCACACAACCTCACTGCTTCTCCTACTTCCAATACTTCCGCCACATTTTCTCCTTATTCCAACCTTTCCACAACCCCTGTATAGTCCAATCCTTCCGCTTTTCTTAGAGTATCCACCACATGTAGTTTCATTGTAGCTATTTGGTTGAGGAAAAGGTTTTGCTGCAAATTCGTCTTCTGCTTTTCGGAGTTCTCGGCTTGATGAAAGCTGGCGTGCGCAAGAGTGAAAGAGGATCCGCTAGGAGGCAGGCTGGGCAAAAACAGTGGAAGGGCTGTAGGGAGCGTAGGCGTTGAATGGAGGCGGTGGAGGAATTGGCGGCTGTGAGTAGGCGGGAGGGAGGAGCATTGAGCGGGCTTGAAAAAAGATGAGCGAGCCCTTTGGGGTGGGGTGAGAGAAGGAGGAGGGGGAAGAGGGTAGGGGGGAGTGGGTCGGAGGGCGTCGGCTAGACGGAGGGAGTGAAGGAAGGAAGGCTCAAGAGGCTGGGTGGAGAAAGAGGCGCGGCGGGAGAGGGGTGGAAAATAGGAAAGGTGGGGAGGCAGGGAGATGTGCTTTGCCGCTCCGCGCGTAGGTATAGGCCAGAGAGCGGAGGGTGGGGAAGGAAAGAGCGAAGGGAAGGAAGCCTCCCTCCCCCGACCAGCCGTCTTCCCCAAGCCTATCCTCCCTCCTTCCCTCAGCCGCCACGGCACCCTCCCTCCCTGCCCTGCCCTGAGCACATCTGCGGAAAGCCAGCCCTGCCCCGTCCCCTAGTCTGTTTATGCCCACAGGGGAGTTGGCCTGGGCCTGTAAAGTAGGTGGAACGGCCTTGGGGGTGAGTTGGCTGGGCTGCTGGCAACGCAATCTCCCCTTCCTCCACTCCCAGAGAGAGAGAGGAGTATGTGAACCAGCGGGTGGCGGGGTTTCGGAGTTGAGTGAGGGCCTCTTGCTGTGGCTACATATGCATCGCTCATCTCCCGCTCACAACTGTCTCACACCCATCCTCCCCACCACACCACTTCCGTCTCTCCTTATCCCCTCTTCCTCTTCCCCTGCCCACTTACCACAGCGGCTAACAAAGCCCCCTTAGCAGTCCTTCCAAACCAGAGCCAGTGGCTGTAAAATGCCTCATAGACGAGGTAGGAGCTTGTTACGCGCATTTTACTGCTCACTCCCTGTTCAGCCTCGCAGGGAAGGCTGTTTTTGCGCGGCTCAATTTCCGGCAAGTGGGTCTGGCCAGGAGGCTACTTGGCTCTGCAATTGAAGCTAGGCGCCATTACTCAGACGGGAGCTTCGGTTCCCTTTCCCCCTCCCCCACCCCCCGCTGTGAAGGCGGAAAAAAGAGTCATGCATATCAGGCAGCGGCGGGAGATGGACTGCGCTGTATGTGGCCGTCTAGGCTGGCTTGGATGGAGAGGGAGGGGGGTTGGTGGATGGGAGAGGGATTGTGTAAATAGAGGAGCTAATAGGCTCCCCGCCCTAGCCAGGAAAGCAGCAAGGAACCCTCCAGCAGCCCTCCTCGCCTCCCCCCCACTTCGCCCTCTCCTCAGCATTCCCCAAACACCCTGGCTGGCAACAGTTCCCAGCCTCAAGCACAGTCTACCCCAGCCTACGCAGCCCTCCCCTATTCTCCAAGCTCCTACGCACTTCCGCCGTCCATGTCTCCTGATGCAAGCTGTTCTGTTCTCTGAGGGGGGTGCCAGGCGCATTTCCAGCACAGATGCCTGCCCCGCTCAATCCGGAGCCCACATTTTCACGCGTACGTATTTTCAGTCCACTCAAAATCCGCCCTCTCCAACACCTTCTATTCACACTGCCCCACACCAGTCCCAGGCCTTCCCATTTTTTTTTGGCGCGCTGGAGGTTTTTGCCTCTCCGCATTTCACGCCTCATGAAATATGGAGGCGGTCTCTTTCTCTCCCTCCCTCCGCTTCCTTGCCCCCCCGCAAGATACGAACCATTTTCTCTCCACCGATTTGCCCCACAACTCGCCTGAGTCTTGCATCTGCTCCTATCTAGCCCTGAAGAAAGGATAGAGCTCGATCTAGTCCATGGGGATATTGACGCCATCAAATTCTTTCATAGGTATGCGTTCATCTATCAAAGTTTGCAAATTTGCATGAATAAATTTTGTACATAAATCTATTCTTTTCTAAAACGAGTCATTTTCCTAGCCAATCCATTGCACAAATTTGTTCTTTGATGTTGCAAGAAAGGAAAACCCTGCCCTTCGCCCCGAAGAATTTTCAACAAATCCAGCGCCTTTTTTGTGCAGGGGCCTCCCTCCGCTGGCCTTCCTTTCCACCCATTTCTACTTTGCCCTCCGTGTTTGTGCTGAAAATGTAGAGAGAGAGAGTCTTCGCCGCTCCCTCGCGCATACACTTGTCGGGTTTCGGCAAAAGGTCGCCGACGACTCAATATCTAGGCTCTCTTTCTCCTACCCTGCTCCCCCCCCCCGCTCAGTGTACGTACACAGACGGGAATCCGCAGGGTGAGTCAGCACTCCGTCCGTTCGGCCTTCGCTCCGCCTCCAAACACACTTCCACCCCTCTCTGTCCCTTTTTTGCATCCCTCCAGCAGCCTCCCCTCCAACGCCGCCCTCTGGCGCAGCCTTCAGTGGCTTTTGTGTCACCTGAAGAGGCGCGCTTTCTAAAGCACCGCACAGAGCACCTCTCTCACTCCCTGACTCAGCCTTGGGTGAGTGTGACTGGCAGCTTTTGCTGGAGCCTTCTGTACGATGACTTCTATGCGTCCAATTTATCATTTGACCTCTTCCTTGCAGCTGGCACTAGGTGGAGAGTAGAAATTGTTGGGTGAGGATGTCGGGGGAGAACGGGCACACGTCCCCTCCGCCCCCCTTTGAGGCCGAAGAGCTTATTCCACCACCCGCCAACACTGAGCCCCTCGGATTCAGCGCCGTCGTGGAGAAGAAGGAGGTTGGTCAAGTCTTCCTTCTTCTATTCCTCAGTAGTCGCACTCCTTCTGATCCTCAGTAGCTGTTGTTGTCTGCTGTTTTCTGATAAGAGCACCCCTTTGGTTGACACTCATTCAAACGCCAGCCTCTCTTTTCCCGCCCTCTGCTTCTTATCAAAGCCGCCTCCCTCCGCCCTCCATTGGCCGTTTGAAAAGGGCATTCATCAGCGGAAGGAAGCATGAAGAGACGAGTGGTGCTGGGCCTGGTGCAGGTGAAGCCGCCAGTGGCTGACGGCGAGAAAGGCGTGGATGAGCCGCCCTTCGAGAAAGCCTACACCGCCCCACTCACCCCTCGACACGGCAGTCCCGAGCCTCCGGTCCCATCTTTCATTCCTTTGCTTTCTGCATGCAAGAGCTACAGTGTAAAATGTTCTTTTGAAACTTTCTACGGTAATTTAGAGACAGCATTTACCAGCAGAACTTCTATGAGCACAATCTCACGATCGTAGATGTGGCCCCTTTAGTCTGCAACCCAATTAAAATCCCATCAAACGGGCATTAAACTGGTCCGGCCTCCCTCATCCACTGCATGGGTCTGAAGGAGCTTTGTCGGAAAGGCAGGCATAGAGAAGAGTTTTCATGCCTCCCTTCCCGCCAGCTTCTGCAAGGCCTTCTTTTCTTCACGCCTATCCGCATTAGGCATGCATGGACTGGCCTGGGCCTGTAGTTGTGTCTGGCGCCCCTCTTTCAGAAACCCTTCCTCTCCCCCTCCCTCAGTCCAACTCAACTACTCACCTCCACACTCAATCACCCCTCTTCTTCACATACACTGCCTGGCGAGGGAGGGGATTTGAAATGGATGTGTGGGTTTGCAGACTGGTCTGGCCGTAGAGCCTTTCGCGGACGCCACCACAGATCAGGCCAGTCCCCTCTCCCCGCACGCTCAAGGGGTTAGCACACCTTTGGCACTCCTCTAACCCCACCTTCCAACTCATCTCGCTCCTCATCTATCGCTTACCCCTGCCTACACCCCTCTTCCGCCCCTTCTTTCTCGACACGGCAGTGGGCTAATTCTCCCTCCTCCTCCCACCTCTCTCAACTCTCCTGACTCCGCCCTTCCGTTTTCTTCTTCTCCGCTCCACATCTGCTGCCGCTGCTTTCCGACACTCTCATTTGCCCCATCCCTTCAGTGGCTGGTTCTGGGTGAATGAGTAATTGCGGGGGGGGGGGATGAGGGTTGGTAGGTATGAGTAGGGAGGAGTTGGTCTGTGTGGCAGGCGTGGAACTGCGGAGCCTCAGAGCGTCCGCTGCCGACGGAGGCAGAGTTGGCGCAGCAGGCGGAGGCCCTGTTCGGGGACATGGCCGCCACCTTCGGACCCTCCGACGCCGCTCCTGTAAGCAGACCAGCCTCCTGGGACTCCCTTACTCACCAGCAGAGATCCTCGTCCGTTTCCTTTTGCCCGCCTGCTTGCCTAGCTCATGCCTGAGGACTGGAGGCAGGATGATGAAAGGCGGGGAGCGGAATGAGGGCCTGCCTGCTTTGTGTGTGCGCCTGTGCCCCTGTGCTTGGCATGCCAGCCGTGCTTGGCCTCCTTTTCCATTCCGCCTTCCCTCCCTCTTTCCCTCAGCCTGTCAGCCCTCATTCCTCCGCCTATCGGGCTCTGCTTGCACCTGCCACCTGCCCTCTCTCCTCCTTTCCCTCCTAATCCACTGCACCTCTGTGGCCTGGCGAGAGCTGCTGAAAACGGTGCGAGGATTGCAGGCAAACATGGAGGTGGAGACTGCACAGCCCCCCGTGGCGCCTCCCAACGATGACTTCGACTTCATCGCCCAGGTATCCATTTATCTTCTCGTTGGCAGACTCAGATGGTTGGGCAGTAAAATAAATGTAGGAGGAGGCGCACCCCGAGACTCCAAAGAGTCCTTCAGTCGGCTTCCAGCTGCCTGACGCCAGCAAAGACCCGGCAGAGGACATTCCTAAGGTCTTCTATATCTTTGGGGTAAAAGTATGGAAGAAAGTGAGGAAGGTTGAAGGGGGAGGAGACGGTGCCAGCAGAGCCGGAGCAGAAGCTGGTGAAGGCGGGCCAGGAGGAGCTGAGCTTGCCAAGTCTTCAGCAGGTCGGGGACTTCATCGGAGACTTCATTCCCTCCTCTCAGCCCAACCAGCAGCAGGTCATTTACCTCTCTAAACCCTCTATACCCAATGCTTTATCTGGATTTCTGCCAAATTAAAACCAGCATTACCGGGATGGGTAGGGTAGAAAGACTGAATCCACAGATTTAGGCATATTTCATTTTGTGGCCCTCAGATTTAGTCAGGCTTGAGCAATGTGTGCAACGCCTTTCGAGAACTTTCAAGTATATGACAGTCTCCGGATGCTCAAAAGGGCAAAATATGTAAAATATAGATGGGAAACAAAGACCGCCGCCTTAAAACGTCTTCCCGCACTGTCAAATGGACAAAATTCTTTGTAACTTTCCCTTTGTTGGCAAAAGTGTGGCTAAGAAGCGTAGGCAGAAGGAAGAGGCGTATCTAAATGGGGCCATTGCGCGGGAAGAAGCGGCGACGCCTCTCAGCTATGCATAGGTTCGGAGTTGCATGCGGAGTAGGCTGAGCTTAGTGGGAAAGGATGGGCAACTGTCCCTGCCTCCCTCCGCCCAAGACTGAAAGCAGGCCGGAAAATGCCGTAGTCATCCTGGCCCTAGTGAAGTTGGACGCTGAGGGCCGACGCACATGCTCCCTTGTCAGCAGTCGATTCATGGTCTCACTCTGCAGGCCATTTAGAGTAAGAGACAAAGGAAAGAAGGTGGTTTTGGTGTGCAGGGCGAAGGCTCCATCCCAGAGCCGCTGCAGAACCTGATGGGCGGAATCGGGGAGTTGATCGGTGGTGGCGGGGAAGAGGGGAAGGAGAGCCCCCCGGCGCCCCCGCCCGTCAACGACCCCGTCGGCGACTTCGTCAGCGGCCTCAGCAACCAGATCACCGACTTCCTCGCCGGCGGCGACCAGCCCAACGCCCCTCCTGCTCCTCAGCCTACACCTCCGGCACCGGTTACCTTCCTTTGCTTTTGCATTCCTTAGGTAACGAATTCAATTGAAGCCTTTTGAGTCGCTTTTGAAACAACTTTGCTATAAAGGAAGGAGTATGAATAGGAAGCGCCGAGTGAGCCAACGCCCGGGGACTGGACAGCGCAGGCAGCGCAGGGAATCATCGGCGCTGTGAGCGACCACTTCGGAGACTTCCTTCCTACCAACCACCAGCAGCCTCCTCCTTCAGACCAACCCGTTCCATTTACATCTAGCACACTCTATCTTCTCTCTAACTTATTTTGCCCTTTGTTTACACCTCATTTTCTTCCTCCTTCACAGCTGCTGTCCTATTTGTTTCTACAGCTTCACTAGTGATAGTTGGGAGTAGAGTTTAGTGTGAGTGAAGTCTGTGCAGCTTTCTTTAGCCGCTTGGAGGTGGGAATTGAAGGAGGAGCCACGGCCACCGGGGGAAGCCGGCTGGAACAACTTCCGCGATCAAGCTCCCCCCGAGGTCCGCCCTTCACCTTTCAACATCTATCAACCGCTTTGCACTGCTTTGCACTCCTTTCTTTTCCCGCACCTCCCTCATTCCAGACTCCGAAGACGGCGGACACGCCTGAAACGCCCAACCAGCCTGCCTTCTTTCCTGTTACTTACCCTTACTGGCACCTCTGTCCTTTCTAATCGAACATAGATTTTTCACCTTGCTCCTCTCCCTAATCTAGGAGGCGTAGGCACTGTTGTTGGCGAATAGTTTGGTTGATTTGAAGGAGCCATCTTCGGGCGGTGGTGCGAACTCGTCGTTGGGTTTGAGCGACGCGTTTGGAGGCCTGAACATTGGGCAGGTGGGCGAAGCTCTGGGAGATCTCATCTCTTCCGCGAACCAGAACCAGCCCGCCGAACCTAAGGTTTTTTTAATTTATGGAAATGAATATTACTCCATTTTTAAATAATAGCAATGCCAACATATTGAGCAATGGGATGAGAACGGAACTGAAGAAGGGTAGATTTAGCAGGAAGGGACTGGCGGCGGAATTGCGGGCGGTTTGGATCTTGGCCAGGTGGGCGAAGCCATTGGAGGATTTCTGGCTGGAGGAGAGCAGGCGGAGCAGCCCAAGCAGCCCAGCCCCAAGGTCTTCCCTTCCTCTCTTACCTCCCCTCCCTTTCATTTATGAGAAAGATATATCCTCAAAACCCTCCAAAATAGAAGAACCTCTTTTAGCCGGAGGAAAGCGGCGGGTTTCTGGGCGGACTGGACATGGACAAAGTGGGCGGCGTCATCGGCGACCTCCTTTCTGGCGGCCAACAGCCCCAGCCTCCTCCTCAGCCCTCTCCTAAGGTTTTCACTCTGCCCGAGTCTGGCTATTTGATGAAAGCAAAAGAAGAGAATTGGCAGGCAGAGGAGAGCGGCGGAGGGATCCTTGGAGATTTGGCGGGGCACCTGCCCGGAGCCTTGGAAGGCATCCAGGGCTTCATCGCCGCCCAATCACTGGCTCAGGAGCCACAGCCGGTACCCCATCCTCAATTCTCCCCTCAGCTAGCACCAGTGCACTGAGAAAAGAGCCAGCCACCCATTTTCTGTTTCCCAATCCAGGATGTACATTGTCTCGTGGCTCTAGCCTAGCACCAGGTCTCAGTTGGCACTCTGCAGGAGGCCCTCACTCTCCAACAGCAGAGCAGCGAGCCTACCAGCCCTCAGCAGCCCGACCTCGCCCAACCTCCATCCGAGTCCGCCGTCCCCGAAGAGGCCAAGGCAGCCAGCCCAGAGGCCAAGGAGCCCAGTCCTCCGCCGACGGTGGCGAAAGAAGCGAGCCCAGAGCCGACGGCCACCCTGGCCGAGTCCGCAAAGGCGGTGGCTGAGATGGTGGCAGAGACGGCGGCCAAGCTCAGCCCCCCACCCGCGCCCCAAGAAGCCCCGCAGCCGCCGATGGTGATCCCGGAGCCGGAGCCCATGGAGGTCCTCGCCGAGCCCCCGCCCGCCTTCCCCGAAGTCATCCAGGAGGAGGCCGTCACCCCTGTGGACCAGCCACCCTCGCCCCTCCCCCAGCAGCCCTTCAAGGAGGAGCCCGTCAGTCCGCCGAAGCCCGCCGTTCCAGAGGCCAAACCGGAGCCCACCAGCCCGCCCGCCGAGCCTGAGGCCAAGGAGGCCAGTCCACATGTTAGTCGCTTTGCGTGTCCCTGTCTCTCAGTTCCTCTCAGTTTACCTCTAACTTGCTGTCAGACTAGCAAGCAGATATTTGCACACTCCACTCGGCCACTAACCGCTTGCGCAGCTCAGTTGTGGCTGGCCTTGCAGAAGGGCATGAAGGAGAAGATGCTGGGCAGACTCGGCGGATTCTTCTCCTCCTCCTCCCCCAAGGAGCCTCCGCCGCCGCCACCTCCCAAGCCAGTCGTTAGCGCCTTACTCGCCTCACTCACTCTTCACTAAGGCTGCGCTTATATTCACATCCTCTACATTCACTGCACCCCAAAGCAATATGATAAGACACTGAGAAGACATTGAGTGTACGAATAAAGGTGTGAATTGGACAGGCTCCTGAGGCTGTGTCGCCAACGGGTGGCTCTGGCCTTTTGGGTGCGATCAAGGACGCGGCTACCTCCGTCTTTGCACCTGCCTCCGCCACAGCTCCTGGTATCCACTTTTCATCTAGCTCAAAATCAGTGGGAGCTGAGGAGAGTAGGAGGCAGAAATCCAGTTTCCCAAAGCGGGGCTAGCAAATGGGGCAGTAGGCATTAGCATGGCCTGCATGCTCCCCATTCCGCTCTTTCCCACAAGCAATGCAATGCGAAGGCTGTGCTTGGGGACTGAAGCGAGTTTTGGGACTAGCTCAGCCTGGCAACCAGAAAATCTCTGATGAAAGTTGTCAACTTTAAAATAATTCCATCAAATCCATAATTTCTTGAAGGTGGGGAGGAGGGCGGAGATGTGGAGGAGAAGATGGAGATGGTGAAGGCGACAGAGACCACTGCAGCAGCGGCCGCAGAGCCCTCTCCAGTCCCTGCCCCCGTGGACCTTCCCGGCGCTGTTCTGCCCAAGGTTCACTCCTCAGCCTCCACTTTTCTTACCTCCTCACCAATCGCCATCTTCAAGGCTGAAGCGTCGCCAAAGAAAGCCGCCGCCAAGCCAGCCCCTGCAAAGCCAGGCGCCGCCAAGCCCGCCGCCGGCAAGACCACAGCAGCCCGCCCCGGCCCACCCACTCGCTCCGCTCCCGCCACCGGCAAGCCTGCCCCAGCAAAGCCCGCCAGGACCACCGCCGCTGCTCCCACCTCCCGTTCCATCCCCCTTCTCCTTTGGCTCCCCGTTCCAACCTCTTGTTCTCCAGGCAGCAGCGGTGCAGCTCGCTCCACGGCCTCCTCCAGAGCCGCCGCCGCCCCTGCTGCACCCACCGCTCGCACCACCAAGCCACCCGTCCCATCCGCCGCCTCAGCGCGCTCCACTCGACCCCCTACCACCACCACCGCCCCCGCTGCTGCTCGGGCCAGACCACCTGCCAGCTCCCGACCCAACACGACCACCAACCGACCTCCTCCCACCACCCGACCTCCGCCTACCAAACCCACCAGCGCCTCCTCCACCACCCGCACTACTACTCGCACCACCACTACCACCTCTACCACGAGCAGGACCGGCCCTCCTTCGGCCAGAAGCACCACCTCCACTACTTCTTCTACTACACGCACCGCTGCCGCCAGGACTACTCGACCTCCTACCTCTTCTACCACTACTGGCAGACCAGGTTGCTTATTGTCATACTCCTTTCATTACCTTCCTTGGATTCAGTCCCTCAGGGTTAGGTAAGATCACACTAAAATTGGCTCACTCACTTTATTGATGCATATTTGCCTTCTTTTTAGAATAATTTAATTTCCAGGTTTTTTTTGAACAAGTTTAACAATTTGTTTTCACGAACTAGGGCAGATATGTATGACCAAGGGAAAAGGAAGGAAAAACAAGGCGTAGACGAAAAAAGTAGGCAACAGAAGCGCTTGAGTGAATAATCTTGAAAAGAAGTGCTTAAGGAAAAGGGCCAGTTTCTGGGTGAGTAAGGCAAACGTCCCAGGGGGCTTATGCGGTGCAGCGTAAAAAATCGATGCCCTTCCCAGCATTAGCCTCCCCCAGCTGCCGCCATTTTCCGCCGCCTTTCCCCGATGCATTACTCATGCCCAGCACCTTCCACCACCCCTCCAACTTCCCTTCATCAATTACATTAGGCCGCACGCAGCTTTCCAGAGCTGGCTGTGCTAGCCTGGGGAGGCGTAGGTGAAAGAGGAGCTGGCCAGGGTCCAGTGAGGGCGTAATGAGCGCTTGGGCTGAGGCCAGAGAGACAGGGGGAGGAGGAGGGGCACAATTGGGGCTGAGTGTGTCTGTGGAGGGATGGTCGGATAGAGACAGACTGCTTATTACGCCACTCTTGTCCCATCTCGCGCTCTTTGCCAGGCCCTCTTCCCCCCACCAGTGCCGTCGGCTAAGCGGATTCTAGATGGCCACAGTGGCAATATTGCCGCCTAGCCTCCTTTTCGTGCTTTCAAGGCCTTGAGTTTGTGAATTATGCAGGCCTAAGGGGTGGGGATCTAGGTCAATATGGCCTCTAGGAAGCTGTGATAGAAGTGCAAGCTCTTCCTTTGATAGATGACGTCGGGGGAGAAGTAGACGGGTGTGGATTGTGTTGTGCTCCCCATGGCAACTATCCTTTACATTGATCATTCCTGAGCAAATTCTGCCCACAAACTTGTTTGCAACGTTGATAATAGACTAAGCAATCTTTCAAAATCGTAAATTTGTATTTAGAATTGAAAGAGGTGAAAGAAAAGGAAGTGTGGTGTGGGATGGCGGGGAGAAAAGGAGTGGTGGCAGGTGGTGGAGCGAGCATGGGCGCCCCAGCGAAGAAGGACCTCTCCAAGGTCCAATCCAAGGTCGGCTCCCTCGACTACGCCAAGCACACCCCAGGTTTACACTCCCATGCTTCCAGTCCTTCCTCACACTGCAGGCAGTCTTAGGTGGTGGGGACAAGAAGATTTTGAGCCACAAGACCGACCTCAGCGGAGTCAAGGCCAAGGTGCCCGCACGCGAAAACCTCGCCCACAAGCCCGCCGGTGGGGACAAGAAGGTTTTCCTTCACATCTACCCTTACCACAATTTTTCTAGCACATCAAAGCAGATCGAAAGTGAAATTAAATTTTTTTTCAAAACCTAACCCCATTCCTATGCGCTTAGCCTATACACACACTCTTCTGCTTGCCCACTAACAGCAAGAGAAGGCCAAAGCTACTTTCCCTGGCCTGTTCTTTGGCACTCCTCCTCCTCCTGTCGATGCAGATCCTGAGTCGGAAGCTGGAGTGGAAGGCGGAGTCGAAGGTGGGCAGTCTCGCGGCCGTCAACCACAAGCCTCAAGGCGGCAACGTGAAGGTGAGCGGCTTTCCAGCCCTCTGTGTCCCTCCCTCCCGTGCCCTGTCCTCCTCTTTGTCTGTCCCAAGAGCGGATATTTCTCTCGCTTCCATCCACCCTTGTATCCTTGTCCTGTCCACTCCAGGCCTTTGTGATAGTGCGCCAAATCGCCGGGGTCACCATCCCCGGCCGAGTAACGTCCACTTCCGCCTTTGCTCTGTTTCTGTATGTCTTGTTGAGCTCTTAGGATTTCAATATAGGCAAAAAATAAATAGTCAGGTCTTGAAAATTAAATTAAAATTAAACCATCTTTTGGCATAAAAATTTTTTAAATGTATTTTTTTAAACGAAGCATCAGGAACTTTTTATTCATAGCATTTATTTGTTCCAGTATTCAGAGAAATTCCAAAATTTCGTGCACGCTTTGTTCTGAGGGTTTCTTTTGCCAAGACGTAATATTCTATGGTCCGAGGCTTTTGAGGAATATTTCATTTTTCAAATAAGTTTTGGCTCTGTTCGCTCAACAAGACTGCATCCGCGTCACCCGCTTCGGAAGCGCTTTGGCTTTTGAACAGAATAATGAGTTGTGAGAGGCCGGAGAAAAAGGATGCTTTGTGCTTGGAACGCTCCTTCACCCATCCATCCCTACCCTGGTCTCAGGGCCTCCTTTGGGTTCAGATTCGGAGCGAGAAGCCCCAATGGAACGTCCAGTCCAAAGTTGGTTCTCTCGACAACGCCAAGCACAAACCCGGCGGCGGCAGCAAGAAAATTGAGTCCCGCAAGGTTCCATCCATCCATATCTCCCAGTCTTCCTTCAATCCCTTCGCTCTACACCGTCTTTTTCATTCTTATGGCGCGTACACCATACATATCCATACAAAGCTCTCCTAAACGCATCACCTAACAAAATTTTCGTACTTTTAAATTGGCTATCAATTTGGCTATCAGGTTATGTATTATTGGACACTTTTCTGCATCTAGAAACGGAATCGAGCGAAATGATTCGAAACCCGCTTTAATGGCAACTAGAGTTCTAAGATGAGAATAACTACAGCTGGAGTTCGGGCAGAAAGCGCAGTCCAAGGTGGGCTCCTTGGAAAACGCCAAGCATAAAGCGACTGGTGGCAATGTGAAGGTTTGTGCTTTCTATTTCTTCAATCTGATCTTGCTTTCGCGCTGTTGCACTGTTGAGGAAGTCTTTCAGCTTTGTCTTTGCTTTGGCGCATGTGATGGGTTGGGGATTTGGTTGGGACCTGCAGATATTCGACGAGAAAGTGAACGTGGAGGCCAAGTCCAAGGTCGGCTCACTGGAGAACGCCGATCACAAGCCTGGCGGAGGAGAAGTTCAGGTTCCCATCAATCTTATTTCTTCCCCTCATTTCTCCACAGCTCCACCTCCTTTTTTAACCTTGGTTAAATATCATCAGCTGTCCGTAAATCTGCCAGCCCTTTTTTTATGAGTTTAGGCAAAAACTAGAAAATTTGAGATTTTCAACGAGACAGTGAAGGTGGAGGCGGAATCGAAGGTGGGAAGTCTGGAGAACGCCGCTCATCAGCCCGGAGGCGGCGATGTCCAGGTTTTCCTTCAACCCTCCTCACCAACCCTTCACCAGTCCTCCGCACCATTTGAGATCTTCAACGAACCGGTGAAGGTGGAAGCGGAGGCGAAAGTTGATACCATGTGAGGGCAATCAGATTGGGCTCCAATCAGATTGGGCTTTTGTTGTTCCACCCTTGTTCCTGTCTTCAATCCCTCTTCTGCTCCACACTTCTTTCAACTCATTCGTCTGAAATCACGTCCAGCGAACTTCACCAATTTTACACGAACTTTCTCTCTAATATGGGTGGCGGTGTTTCAGTGTAGGAAGAGCCCTTTCGCCTTAATTGCACCCTGCTTTGGTTTATCCAATTTGGACTGTTTTCGAACCTGATATTCCTAGGCTGATAATCAAAACAAGCGTTTCACCAACCTGGAGTAGAATTTCCGGAAACTGTCTGCGCTCTTTTTAGTCTCCTGCTACGGTTTCAAGCTTTCACTGCTTTCTCCTACTCCCTACCACTGGCGCCAATTTCGGAGCATATTCTGTCCTTTGTTTTCTGTGATAAATCTGAAAGAAAGTAATTTAGCAGTTATTCTTAATGCGTAGATAAGCAAGACAGAGCATGTGTATGATACGCCAACCAATCGAATGCAATCATTGCAGCTCGAAATTTTCACCTCGAAACTCTACTAATAACACCTATGTCAGTGGAATAATGCGCCTGTTAACGTCAACCTAAATTGAGGGCAACTGAAACGGAAAATTCTCAGACGGGATCAAGGCGAAGGTTGTCGAAGTCGGCGAGCCCGAAATCATAGTGGAGGCCGAGTGCGGCAAAGCAGGAGTTGGAATTCCACTGTCCGCCACACTGGCGGGATTTGAGAGAGTCTGGCAGCACTCTGGTTTCCAGCAGGCGCCCCTCTGCACTCACTTCCGCACGCTCATTCTGCCAACACACTCCTTCCATTCGTACACTGCTCACGCTTATGCTTCAAAGGCTCAACGTACTCTAACAGTCAAACCGAAGCTGTACCATTTACCAGCTTCTATTTGAAACGGCAACTTTTCTTTCCGCCCCACTTTATCCCACCTCTCTGCAAAGAGATTTACTGGCACAATTTTTAAAATTATTGATGATTGAGCAAACGAATGTCTGAAGAAATGCTCCAGCTGTTCTCGCTGGGAATGATCCAGAGCAAGACACCTACTGTGGTTTTGACATCGCAACCACCAGCCTGAAAAAATTTTCATTTTTAAATTACAATTCCTTAGTTGTTTCTGGCGCTAGAAAAACATAGTAAATTTACCCGGACTCTGGAACCAATAAAGATGCGTTTCGTTGAGTTGATCACAGGAAAGCGAACATCCACAGTGAAGTTTAGATCACGCCTTCAACTTCTTTGAGCCAGTAAAATCCAACGGATATATTATGGTCTACATGGTTGGCATGTAGAGTTTAAGCCATTCCACTATCTTAGATCAGAAGTGTAGCGAAAATATTTTATAAATAAATTCTTTTTACAATGTAATTTTACGTTTGGGGTTTAGTTTCCTATTTCGTTATAAATGCTTCAAACATGCAATGACGATTAGAATTTGAAACTGGGGAGAGTGAGAATGGAAGGGTGCTAACATATAGCCACTTCCTATTACTGCCAGTGGCCAAGTCTTGTGTCGATCCTTCCAGCACCAACTTACTGGTTTTCTCAACACTCGCTGCCGCAAGAACTTGTTCGCGCCCTAAGTGCCAGTGTCATTTGTCAATATCAAGAACATGAAGACGTCAAACATTAGACCCATTCCTGGAGCACTTCCCAAGCTCCCACTTGTTGAGCAAGGTAGTGAGGCTCTTCATAAAGCGCATATGCTGTAAATGCAGCTTCAGCTTGTCCTCTGAGGGCAAAGCCAAACATTCAAAATCCTCCTCATAAGGCAGTGGGAAGGGGTGGTCCTGAGGAATCGGTTCTGGAAATCTGCCTTTCCTCCCCGTGGCCAGGGTGCTAAGTGTATGTACGGAGTCCACCGACAAAAATAGACTGAATTGTCCATTCACTACCTAGAGCAAAAGCGTTGATTTGAGAATCCCTTCAAATTTATAACATTTATTGGTTCTTGTTCACGGAAAGATTTTGTTTTGCCGCCTGGCTGCAGTTGCGTTTTCCAGTGGTAGAGCTTGTGAATGTTTGCCTGCCAAAGGAAGCAATGCTTTGGCAAAAGGAGCAATTGACAAAATGATACAAATGAGCCGCTTAGTTGGAATGTGGCCGTCTGTGCATCCACAGAGTAGTCTGGGAGCGGCGGTCGGGTACAGACAGAGCTGTCGTGAGACTTTCAAATTATCATTTTTCAACACAATATTTTAGCTCTCTTCAAACCATAGTCTCGATGATTATTGTGAGCTTAGTTTTGCTTGGGTCGGTGAGGGAGACGAAGGTTCCACCGCTCGTCAAATTCTCCACGCCTGAGCCATGACGAAGATAGTTCCAGCCTATTTGCGTAAACTGGGTCGTGTGAGCTCAAAATGCTGCCAATTTGGAAATTGTGAATAAGTGTAGACAGTAAAACCGGATATCCAGATGGGAATGCGAAGTTCATAAGCACCCGACCAGGGAGTGTAAGCATTCATCAACCCATTACGAGAGTAGGGCAGTTTCAAATAATAAGCGGCAATCAGATTCCAGGCCACCGTTGCTGTTATGTAGCCGTTCACATAGTTCCGATTCAGCAACTGCATTGACATAGAATGAAAGCCAACTCTCTAATCCACTGATCTATCAGCATTCATCATTGATGCGTTTGAAGATGCATTCACCAGGAGAGAGAAATGGGGGCGAAGAAGAGAGAAAAGGCAACTCTAGCCCAGCAGCCAGCACCGATCCAGTTATTTCCGCTGGCGTAATCTTCCGAGGCCCACAATCGCTTTCCAGAGCTCACTGCTTCATCCGGCGCCACTGTGCCGGAAAAATGTGTTCTAGATATATTTCAATTGGTTTTTCGCTTGGCCTGCCAATTTGAGAGGAACCCATATGCGTGAATAGCTTGGAGGACGCTGCCATTGGCTGCAAAGGCAGAAAAATCGCGCCACTGGTGCGTGTCTGGAGCCACCACAGAAACGCTGGCCATTCCTTGACGGTCAAGCTCGCTTCGCAGTTTCTAAGCACCTTCGTTGCTTGGCAAGCAAGGATCGAAAGCCATTTTACCAGAATGAAGTCGAAATTGTTGTACAGATTCTCGTTCCAAATCTGCAAAATAGGGCAGTTCGAGGAAGAGGGGCGAAGAAGGAGTGAAGAAGCGGACTCCGAGGTAGTCAATTCTGAGCCCGTGTTCCTCTTGTGCGCAGGAGATCCATTTGATGAGGTAGGAAGCAGTGGCGTCCAGATTGGCCCATGGATTGTTCTTCCCCTCCGGCTTCAGCCACCAGGGCCAGGCCCAAGCAAGGCCCCAAGAAGTGAGAGATGAAAGAGTGAAGAAGCGAACTCCGATGTAGTCAATTCTGAGCCCGTGTTCCTCTTGTGCGCAGGAGATCCATTTGATGAGGTAGGAAGCAGTGGCGTCCAGATTGGCCCATGGATTGTTCTTCCCCTCCGGCTTCAGCCACCAGGGCCAGGCCCAAGCAAGGCCCCAAGAAGTGAGAGATGAAAGAGTGAAGAAGCGAACTCCGATGTAGTCAATTCTGAGCCCGTGTTCCTCTTGTGCGCAGGAGATCCATTTGATGAGGTAGGAAGCAGTGGCGTCCAGATTGGCCCATGGATTGTTCTTCCCCTCCGGCTTCAGCCACCAGGGCCAGGCCCAAGCAAGGCCCCAAGAAGTGAGAGATGAAAGAGTGAAGAAGCGAACTCCGATGTAGTCAATTCTGAGCCCGTGTTCCTCTTGTGCGCAGGAGATCCATTTGATGAGGTAGGAAGCAGTGGCGTCCAGATTGGCCCATGGATTGTTCTTCCCCTCCGGCTTCAGCCACCAGGGCCAGGCCCAAGCAAGGCCCCAAGAAGTGAGAGATGAAAGAGTGAAGAAGCGAACTCCGATGTAGTCAATTCTGAGCCCGTGTTCCTCTTGTGCGCAGGAGATCCATTTGATGAGGTAGGAAGCAGTGGCGTCCAGATTGGCCCATGGATTGTTCTTCCCCTCCGGCTTCAGCCACCAGGGCCAGGCCCAAGCAAGGCCCCAAGAAGTGAGAGATGAAAGAGTGAAGAAGCGAACTCCGATGTAGTCAATTCTGAGCCCGTGTTCCTCTTGTGCGCAGGAGATCCATTTGATGAGGTAGGAAGCAGTGGCGTCCAGATTGGCCCATGGATTGTTCTTCCCCTCCGGCTTCAGCCACCAGGGCCAGGCCCAAGCAAGGCCCCATAGTTTGATGTCCGCATTCCGCTCCAATTTCACACATTCTCTATTAGATCTCTTATTCCAAGACCATATTACTGGTTAATAATTTCCAATGTCTGCTATAAGTCCCATTTGTTCTTAACCTCAAAAATTCTGTTTCCCAAAAGCCATTAGAAGTAAAAATAATTGTTCCACAATCAAACTTTCGCTATCAAACCAAGCTATAAAGGCATTGGCAAAATATGGTACTATTTCATTAAATTTTTAATTTTTTTTACAAATAGTTCCTATTTTTGGGCCAAAAATTGGTACTAGATTTTTTAGTACCAACTGTCATTTTTTTCAAAAAAACTCGTTGTAGAGCCATGATACCCCCCTAAAATGTATCAATGACTGCACCCTGCATTGTAGCATATTCGTTAAGAAACATCTGGCACCCGTACGGGTCGTTTTAGGGCATTTGGGGGTCGCCAGAGCATTTTATTTAAAAATTTTTGGAAATAGTTCCAATTTTCGTCCTAAAGTTCCAATAGTTCCAATAGTTCAATTTGTACAATAGTTCTAGTTCCAATTTTGTAATTTTCGGGGAATCGGTGATGGTGGTATTTTATGCATTGGGCTTTAAAAAACCTGTTTTGCTTCTTTCATAAGCCACCACTCGTAGCCCCGCCGACAGTTGAGGTCCCAAGGATTATGCATGTGTGAGGATTCGCTGCCATCTGCATCCCCATTGA
Source organism: Ptycholaimellus sp. GST1_10 (assembly GCA_030248095.1). NCBI lineage: Eukaryota > Metazoa > Nematoda > Chromadorea > Chromadorida > Chromadoridae > Ptycholaimellus > Ptycholaimellus sp. GST1_10. The sequence goes on from JASANA010007327.1 coordinate 110,557, forward strand.
GTTGTATAAAAGTTTAAGCTCTTTTAAAATAGAATAAACCTGTGCTTTGATCATCTCCACCGATTTCTACTTTGAGGATTTGCAAGGATGCCCCAAAGTTGGGCTTCAAACATTGTTGAATTATTTCATTATTGCGAACGAATTACTCGCGTATGTTTGGGCTGGCGCGAGCGTTAGCGGACTGTCAATGCCCAACCCCTCTTTTCCACCCAGGTGTACGTTTTTGAGGTTGATGCTAAATCTTTAAATTTATAAGGCTCTAGCTCGGCGCACGAAGCTTCAATCGCTCTAATTCTGTTTGCATTTGAAAGAACAATATAACGCTTTGATTGCTCGGATTTTTGGGCTCACTCCAACTATCCCCCCCTCATGAGGTGCCTGTCCCCCTCAAGTTTTTACCCCCCCCCCCCTCAAGGTTTTTACCCCCCCCCCCCCCCTCATGGGTTTTACCCACCCCTCATGGATCGTTAGCTTAGGATTAGCCTTGGACTTGGGCTCAGACTTGGGAATCGTCGTCATGAGGCATGAGGGGTGGATAATTGGAGTCGATAATCATGAGGGGTGGATAATTGGAGTCATGAGGGGGGGATAGTTGGAGTCGATTTTCATGAGGGGGGGATAATTGGAGTAATGAGGGGGGGATAATTGGAGTCGATTTTAATTAGGGGTGGTTAATTTGAGTAATGAGGGGGGGATAATTGGAGTTGTAGTTGTAGCGATTACAACGATTCCATACTCAAGACAGATTTGAACGCATCCATGAGGGGAGGGTAAAGACTTGAGGGGGCGGTAGAAACTTGAGGGGGGGGGGGGGGTAGAAACCTTGAGGGGGGGGGGGGGGTAAAACCCATGAGGGGGGGTAAAAACCTTGAGGGGGGGAAAGTTGGAGTGAGCCGATTTTTGTTGCATTGGAAATAGTATCAAATTGACCAAAACTCGCAAAAATATGGTGAAAATTCGACATTTATTGACATTTCGACATTTCGAAAACCTCATTAAAACCTGTCCAACTATTACTATTATTACTCTGGCCATCTCTTCACTGGTCAATAGGCCAACTGTAAATGGTTCAATTGACCAGGAAAAGGGACAGTCCAGTTGATTTTAAAACCTATTTATAACGTATGCATTATGGGGCTGTGTGGTTGATTCTAGGACAGCAAGGTACGGGAATGACTCAGTATTGAGGATAACTCGGTACAGAGATGACCTGGTACTGAGTATAACTCGGTATTGAAGATAACTCGGTACGAGAACTACTCGGTACTGGGATAACTCGGTACTGGGATAACTCGGTACCATAGATTTGCACTTAACCAATTTTATTTTTAACATTTTTTTCTCTCTGCAATTTCGCCATTGGTGGGTATTGAAATAAATCGAGGAGTCCTTAAACTAATGAAAGACAATGTTTGAAAACTTTGTAGCTCTTTGCGACCACAGCATTGGATGATGGACTTTGAAGGTTTTATCGCAAAATGGCTTTCATTCTGAACGGATGGTAATTGCTTAGATTTGAGAGGGGTGCGATGAACGCAGTGGAAGCTGAGCTAGGAGTGAGGCCGAGTGACAGTGATAACGGTAAAACGGTAACTGCTCTGTGTTTGATTATGAATCGCTGACAATCAAAAAATGGAATTCATAGTTGGCTGTGCACTTACAACAATAAAACCACCCTTTTTTCGCAGTTATTAGCATCCAGGAATATAAATTCTTTGGTACCGAGCTGTCTTTGGTACTGATCTATCCTCAGTACCGAATTATCCTTGTACCGAGTAGTCCCCGTACCGAGTTATCCTCAGTATCTAGTCATCCCCGTACCGAGTTGTCCGTTTACCGTGTGGTCAAGCCTGTGAACGTCAGGTACAAATCCTACCCAATGCATTCTTTTTTCTTTTTACTACATCTACAAAGTAGAAGAAATATCTGGTATCATAGAAAAGCCAAAGTGAATCTCCTAAATCATAATAGGCGGAGCAAAAGAAACTGCAAATGTTATAGAAGCATGTTTCACTAGTCGTAGATACATTTCCTTGCTTTTTGCTCGGCCCATTCTAATTTAGGCAAAAAAAGATTCATTTTGGCTTGCCTATGGTACCAGATATTTAATTATTTGAAGAAGAGTGAAATTAGGGAACCAGAAACAAATAGTCAAGTATTTGGCTTCGCTGTGGTTCTGGGTAGGACACTAGAAGTTTCGAAGTAGCCTTAAACTTAACCATTTTCTGAGGAAAAAGCAAAATTTTTATTCACTCCTCCTCCGCTTAGGCCTCCTATTCCATCGAAAAGTCGTCCCAGTCCGTTTGCATCGCTGATAACATATTCAAAATCTGAAACATAATCATTTTATTTTAGTCGAACGATAGATCTCAATTTGAAAAAATAAATTTTTGTTGATATTTTGTATAAATCTTGTTAAAACTTTTCCCTTAGAAGTAATATTAATCCTTACATACCTTAATAATACCTTAAGATCATTAATATATTTTACTGCAAGGCTTACTAAAATTGTCACAAATTTGCTGCCACAAACAGTAGTAATGGTACCTGAGTTAGCGTTTGAAGAATCAAAGCTCTTATTGGTATTAGAAGCTGCCCCAACGCTAGATGTAGTTGATGCAGGCAAAAGTCGAACCAAAATCGCAGAACCTTTCAACATGTTGTATCATGAAGTACTTCTAAACGCCTAAATTAAACATTGCTGACAGCTATGGCTCATCATAAAATAAATCTAAAATAGCTGTACAGAATATCGGGCTTACTTTTGTGGCATAATTTTCGTAATTGAGATTTACCTAGATCAATGCCTAGTGTAAGGATGAACAGATAAAGAAGCGAGCAAAGCATTTTCGGCCTATTCAATATAGGTCGACAAGCTTCTAATTTCGCAAGCCAAACATGATAGCTCAGAATTCCTTGCCTTGTTTATGCAACAGGAGAAAGAAAGGACAACAATGTATATGTGATAGTGTTGCATGGGAGCCAAAATCTAGTCCAGTAGTTTTAACGGCTTTGCTTTGCCCAGAACTCCTGCTTTGCCCAGAACTCTAGCCCTTGTGTATGAGAGCATTAGCATTTGCGTACCACGACTGACAAGCCAAAATTTTTCATCAAGCTGACCCTGAAAATAAAAAATTTTCTTCAAAAAATTGTTCAATTTTTGGCATTGTTATCCATTTTTTACCTACTAAGGTAGCATTAAACTGTAGTTTATAGTAAATTTTGAGGTCTATATACTTATTTTTGGTTCATTTATTGATTGCCGTTGCCCCGGCCCCCCAACGCATCTGCCCCTCCCCCATGGTCGAACCCCCCCCCCCAAATCTAAGATGCTCCTAACCATGTGCAAGGTGCTCAATCAGTGCTCAAATCGGCAAATTGGCATTTGGGGGGGGATAGTTGGAATAGATTTCATTTTGGGGGGACAATTGGAAAAATTTTCGTTTGGGGGGGGGGGGGACAATTGGAATAGATTTCATTTGGGGGGGGACAATTGGAAAAATTTTCGTTTGGGGGGGACAATTGGAAAAGAAAACAAGTACTTTTTGAGCTTATCACCTATGTTTGCGGGTCTCTAAGCAACTATACTTGGTACTGCCACAGTATACACGGGTTTTGACTAAGCCTAAGAGGGGAAACAGAATCAGTATCCAAGCTGTATTCAAGATAAGTAGAAAAAATGCTAGGGGGGGGACTCGTCGATGGGGGGGGGGATTTGTACGAGGGGGGGGGGGACACGTCAGTGGTGAAGGGGCAAACGCTTGGGGGGGGGGGCAACCCCGTTGGGGGGGGGGGGGGGGGGATTCTGGGAGTGAGCCGAGCATTGATTTACAAAATAAAGGAATTTAAATGACGTTGCCCTGTTTTTCATTGCAGTAAAAGTTTCAGTAAAAATACATTTCAAAAATGAGCCCAACAAGCACATCGAGTTGAAGACAGGTATTGATTGGCAAATGACAATAAATCTGCCTGTGTTAGGTCACTTTGTCGGAATGGCAGTAGAAAAAGTTTGTGAGACAGAGTTCGTTTTATCGGTACTGGCTTCCTCTACCGTTGTTTTAACATCAGGTGCTTGTGTTGAAGCAATTGCACTGGCTTCCGTCATATCGTCTTGACTGACAGAACCTGCATCATTTCCTGTTCAGCCGCGGATTTTAGGGTAAAATTTTATTATTTCGGCAGTTTTTTAATCGGAGATTCATTTTCTTCTGCTTAAATTTATTTCTTATTTTACTTCAATTGCAAATATTTATGGGCGGGTTTTCCCAATTTTCGGGATTCAGCCTCAACTCAAAATATGATCAAAATCAGCAGGGTAAAGATGGGATAGAGCAAGCGTTTAGCCTGACAACATATCATAACATTAACCACTGGTTTGTGATGGGGACACCGTGGGTGCTTCATTCTCCGTTGCCCCGGCTCCAGTTTCTGGCGTTGCGCCAGCCGCAACTCCACTAACGCCTCCACCTACTCCTATATCACTTATTCTCAATTACCTCTCCTTTACTCTCCGTTCAGCTAGCTTACTGTTCATCAATACATGCCAATAACAAAATGAATGAACACAACCTTGTCCACCATTCCCGTCTCCACCGCCAGCTCCCCCTTCACTACCAATCGTAGTGGCAGCTACTTCATTTCCATTTCCGCCACTGACTTCACCTATCAATTTTCACCGCTTCCATTTGAAGCACCAGATTTAAGCTACTCTTAGGACGCTTGTAAAAAGGTAAAACTATCACTAATATGTCCAGTTCAAAGACAGACCAGGAGCAGAGGTTGGAACTCCGACTGCAGTTCCTTGGCCGCCGGTCCCAGCATCTCCACCGCCAGTTCCTCCACCATCCACATTCAAAGACAGACCAGGAGCAGAGGTTGGAACTCCGACTGCAGTTCCTTGGCCGCCGGTCCCAGCATCTCCACCGCCAGTTCCTCCACCATCCACATTCAAAGACAGACCAGGAGCAGAGGTTGGAACTCCGACTGCAGTTCCTTGGCCGCCGGTCCCAGCATCTCCACCGCCAGTTCCTCCACCATCCACATTCAAAGACAGACCAGGAGCAGAGGTTGGAACTCCGACTGCAGTTCCTTGGCCGCCGGTCCCAGCATCTCCACCGCCAGTTCCTCCACCATCCACATTCAAAGACAGACCAGGAGCAGAGGTTGGAACTCCGACTGCAGTTCCTTGGCCGCCGGTCCCAGCATCTCCACCGCCAGTTCCTCCACCATCCACATTCAAAGACAGACCAGGAGCAGAGGTTGGAACTCCGACTGCAGTTCCTTGGCCGCCGGTCCCAGCATCTCCACCGCCAGTTCCTCCACCATCCACATTCAAAGACAGACCAGGAGCAGAGGTTGGAACTCCGACTGCAGTTCCTTGGCCGCCGGTCCCAGCATCTCCACCGCCAGTTCCTCCACCATCCACATTCAAAGACGAGACCACGAGCAGAGGTTGGAACTCCGACTGCAGTTCCTTGGCCGCCGGTCCCAGCATCTCCACCGCCAGTTCCTCCACCATCCACATTCAAAGACAGACCAGGAGCAGAGGTTGGAACTCCGACTGCAGTTCCTTGGCCGCCGGTCCCAGCATCTCCACCGCCAGTTCCTCCACCATCCACATTCAAAGACAGACCAGGAGCAGAGGTTGGAACTCCGACTGCAGTTCCTTGGCCGCCGGTCCCAGCATGTCCACCGCCAGTTCCTCCACCATCCACATTCAAAGACAGACCAGGAGCAGAGGTTGGAACTCCGACTGCAGTTCCTTGGCCGCCGGTCCCAGCATCTCCACCGCCAGTTCCTCCACCATCCACATTCAAAGACAGACCAGGAGCAGAGGTTGGAACTCCGACTGCAGTTCCTTGGCCGCCGGTCCCAGCATGTCCACCGCCAGTTCCTCCACCATCCACATTCAAAGACAGACCAGGAGCAGAGGTTGGAACTCCGACTGCAGTTCCTTGGCCGCCGGTCCCAGCATCTCCACCGCCAGTTCCTCCACCATCCACATTCAAAGACAGACCAGGAGCAGAGGTTGGAACTCCGACTGCAGTTCCTTGGCCGCCGGTCCCAGCATGTCCACCGCCAGTTCCTCCACCATCGACATTCAAAGACAGACCAGGAGCAGAGGTTGGAACTCCGACTGCAGTTCCTTGGCCGCCGGTCCCAGCATCTCCACCGCCAGTTCCTCACCATCCACATTCAAAGACAGACCAGGAGCCAGTGGTGTTAGGTAAAACTATTTGGTAGTTTCATTTCACTTTTCCACCTCGTGAGGTAAAACCCCAATCATTTTGCTTCACTTCCACCCTCAGGCCTTTTAGCTAAAATTAGTTACACTTAAAAATTTGAATTTTTTCCACTTTTTACAATGTTTTCACTTTTTTCCACTTTTTTGGTCTGTTTGCATAAAAACGTCCCAATTTGTCTCAAAATTGCATCAAATTGCATGGGAGAGTGTCTGAAACAAAACAGTAATGCAAGGCATGGCTGAAACAGTCAAAAGAGAATCCTACTTGAGGAACTGAGAAAAAAGTTTATGAAAATTTTGAGAAAAATTTTGAAAAATTTTCAAAATTTTAAAAAAATTTGAAAAAATTTTGAAAATTTGAGAAAATTACTGCTTAAAACAGCAAAAAAAGTGGAAAGTGAAATGGAAAGTAATAAGTAGAAAGTAAAATGGAAATTCACTTCACTTCCACTTCAACCTCCGAGGGTCCAAAACCATAATACTTCACTTCCGCTTCCACCTCGAGGGTTCCAAAAGAGTTTTTTTTTCACTTTTTTCCACTTTCTACTTTTTTTTCCACTTTTTACTTAACACCACTGCCAGGAGCAGAGGTTGGAACTCCGACTGCAGTTCCTTGGCCGCCGGTCCCAGCATCTCCACCGCCAGTTCCTCCACCATCCACATTCAAAGACAGACCAGGAGCAGAGGTTGGAACTCCGACTGCAGTTCCTTGGCCGCCGGTCCCAGCATCTCCACCGCCAGTTCCTCCACCATCCACATTCAAAGACAGACCAGGAGCAGAGGTTGGAACTCCGACTGCAGTTCCTTGGCCGCCGGTCCCAGCATCTCCACCGCCAGTTCCTCCACCATCCACATTCAAAGACAGACCAGGAGCAGAGGTTGGAACTCCGACTGCAGTTCCTTGGCCGCCGGTCCCAGCATCTCCACCGCCAGTTCCTCCACCATCCACATTCAAAGACAGACCAGGAGCAGAGGTTGGAACTCCGACTGCAGTTCCTTGGCCGCCGGTCCCAGCATCTCCACCGCCAGTTCCTCCACCATCCACATTCAAAGACAGACCAGGAGCAGAGGTTGGAACTCCGACTGCAGTTCCTTGGCCGCCGGTCCCAGCATCTCCACCGCCAGTTCCTCCACCATCCACATTCAAAGACAGACCAGGAGCAGAGGTTGGAACTCCGACTGCAGTTCCTTGGCCGCCCGGTCCCAGCATCTCCACCGCCAGTTCCTCCACCATCCACATTCAAAGACAGACCAGGAGCAGAGGTTGGAACTCCGACTGCAGTTCCTTGGCCGCCGGTCCCAGCATCTCCACCGCCAGTTCCTCCACCATCCACATTCAAAGACAGACCAGGAGCAGAGGTTGGAACTCCGACTGCAGTTCCTTGGCCGCCGGTCCCAGCATCTCCACCGCCAGTTCCTCCACCATCCACATTCAAAGACAGACCAGGAGCAGAGGTTGGAACTCCGACTGCAGTTCCTTGGCCGCCGGTCCCAGCATCTCCACCGCCAGTTCCTCCACCATCCACATTCAAAGACAGACCAGGAGCAGAGGTTGGAACTCCGACTGCAGTTCCTTGGCCGCCGGTCCCAGCATCTCCACCGCCAGTTCCTCCACCATCCACATTCAAAGACAGACCAGGAGCAGAGGTTGGAACTCCGACTGCAGTTCCTTGGCCGCCGGTCCCAGCATCTCCACCGCCAGTTCCTCCACCATCCACATTCAAAGACAGACCAGGAGCAGAGGTTGGAACTCCGACTGCAGTTCCTTGGCCGCCGGTCCCAGCATCTCCACCGCCAGTTCCTCCACCATCCACATTCAAAGACAGACCAGGAGCAGAGGTTGGAACTCCGACTGCAGTTCCTTGGCCGCCGGTCCCAGCATCTCCACCGCCAGTTCCTCCACCATCCACATTCAAAGACAGACCAGACCACCCCCCCCCCCCCCCCGCACCCCCCCCCCCAACCCCCCACCCCCGAGCAGAGGTTGGAACTCCGACTGCACGTCCTTGGCCGCCGGTCCCAGCATCTCCACCGCCAGTTCCTCCACCATCCACATTCAAAGACAGACCAGGAGCAGAGGTTGGAACTCCGACTGCAGTTCCTTGGCCGCCGGTCCCAGCATCTCCACCGCCAGTTCCTCCACCATCCACATTCAAAGACAGACCAGGAGCAGAGGTTGGAACTCCGACTGCAGTTCCTTGGCCGCCGGTCCCAGCATCTCCACCGCCAGTTCCTCCACCATCCACATTCAAAGACAGACCAGGAGCAGAGGTTGGAACTCCGACTGCAGTTCCTTGGCCGCCGGTCCCAGCATCTCCACCGCCAGTTCCTCCACCATCCACATTCAAAGACAGACCAGGAGCAGAGGTTGGAACTCCGACTGCAGTTCCTTGGCCGCCGGTCCCAGCATCTCCACCGCCAGTTCCTCCACCATCCACATTCAAAGACAGACCAGGAGCAGAGGTTGGAACTCCGACTGCAGTTCCTTGGCCGCCGGTCCCAGCATCTCCACCGCCAGTTCCTCCACCATCCACATTCAAAGACAGACCAGGAGCAGAGGTTGGAACTCCGACTGCAGTTCCTTGGCCGCCGGTCCCAGCATCTCCACCGCCAGTTCCTCCACCATCCACATTCAAAGACAGACCAGGAGCAGAGGTTGGAACTCCGACTGCAGTTCCTTGGCCGCCGGTCCCAGCATCTCCACCGCCAGTTCCTCCACCATCCACATTCAAAGACAGACCAGGAGCAGAGGTTGGAACTCCGACTGCAGTTCCTTGGCCGCCGGTCCCAGCATCTCCACCGCCAGTTCCTCCACCATCCACATTCAAAGACAGACCAGGAGCAGAGGTTGGAACTCCGACTGCAGTTCCTTGGCCGCCGGTCCCAGCATCTCCACCGCCAGTTCCTCCACCATCCACATTCAAAGACAGACCAGGAGCAGAGGTTGGAACTCCGACTGCAGTTCCTTGGCCGCCGGTCCCAGCATCTCCACCGCCAGTTCCTCCACCATCCACATTCAAAGACAGACCAGGAGCAGAGGTTGGAACTCCGACTGCAGTTCCTTGGCCGCCGGTCCCAGCATCTCCACCGCCAGTTCCTCCACCATCCACATTCAAAGACAGACCAGGAGCAGAGGTTGGAACTCCGACTGCAGTGTCTTGGCCGCCGGTCCCAGCATCTCCACCGCCAGTTCCTCCACCATCCACATTCAAAGACAGACCAGGAGCAGAGGTTGGAACTCCGACTGCAGTTCCTTGGCCGCCGGTCCCAGCATCTCCACCGCCAGTTCCTCCACCATCCACATTCAAAGACAGACCAGGAGCAGAGGTTGGAACTCCGACTGCAGTTCCTTGGCCGCCGGTCCCAGCATCTCCACCGCCAGTTCCTCCACCATCCACATTCAAAGACAGACCAGGAGCAGAGGTTGGAACTCCGACTGCAGTGTCTTGGCCGCCGGTCCCAGCATCTCCACCGCCAGTTCCTCCACCATCCACATTCAAAGACAGACCAGGAGCAGAGGTTGGAACTCCGACTGCAGTGTCCTTCGCCGCCGGTCCCAGCATCTCCACCGCCAGTTCCTCCACCATCCACATTCAAAGACAGACCAGGAGCAGAGGTTGGAACTCCGACTGCAGTTCCTTGGCCGCCGGTCCCAGCATCTCCACCGCCAGTTCCTCCACCATCCACATTCAAAGACAGACCAGGAGCAGAGGTTGGAACTCCGACTGCAGTTCCTTGGCCGCCGGTCCCAGCATCTCCACCGCCAGTTCCTCCACCATCCACATTCAAAGACAGACCAGGAGCAGAGGTTGGAACTCCGACTGCAGTGTCTTGGCCGCCGGTCCCAGCATCTCCACCGCCAGTTCCTCCACCATCCACATTCAAAGACAGACCAGGAGCAGAGGTTGGAACTCCGACTGCAGTTCCTTGGCCGCCGGTCCCAGCATCTCCACCGCCAGTTCCTCCACCATCCACATTCAAAGACAGACCAGGAGCAGAGGTTGGAACTCCGACTGCAGTTCCTTGGCCGCCGGTCCCAGCATCTCCACCGCCAGTTCCTCCACCATCCACATTCAAAGACAGACCAGGAGCAGAGGTTGGAACTCCGACTGCAGTGTCTTGGCCGCCGGTCCCAGCATCTCCACCGCCAGTTCCTCCACCATCCACATTCAAAGACAGCAGGAGCAGAGGTTGGAACTCCGACTGCAGTTCCTTGGCCACCGGTCCCAGCATCTCCACCGCCAGTTCCTCCACCATCCACATTCAAAGACAGACCAGGAGCAGAGGTTGGAACTCCGACTGCAGTTCCTTGGCCGCCGGTCCCAGCATCTCCACCGCCAGTTCCTCCACCATCCACATTCAAAGACAGACC